>JAJIBD010010850.1:0-54040 GCA_021461705.1 Cryptotis parvus
AAACCACATGATTCGTCTTTTCTTAGTGCTGAGCACTGGCCCATTATTGGCTTTCAGCCGTGGTTCCCAGCTTCTAGAGGCCACTAGGATTTCTTGGCTCCTTCGTGTTCACTTTTTCCTTTTATTTTATCCATCCATCCATCCATCCATCCATCCATCCATCCATCCATCCATCCATCCATCCATCCATCCATCCATCCATCCATCCATCCATCCATCCATCCATCCATCCTTCCATCCATCCATCCTCTCCATCCTTCCATCCATCCATTTATTTATATATCTATTTATTTATTTTGATTTTTTGGGTCACACCCAGCGGTGCTCAGGGTTACTCCTAGCTCTGCGCTCAGGAATCAATCCTGGCACTGCGTGGGGACCATATGGGATGCCAGGGATCAAACCGGGTAGGCTGCATGCAAGACAAACCCTACCTGCTGGACTATCGCTCTCACCCCCCACTTTTTCCTTTTGTGTTCATGCTCAAGTCCAGTAATCAAACACTGACTGAATCTGTTTAATCATTCAGATGTCTCCTGCATTATCTATCACGAGTCTTAAATTTAGCTGGGGAAGGTTCTTTGCTTTTAAGGGTTCATGGGATTATATTGGGCCAACTGTGATAATCTAGGATAATTGTAACTGTAATCCTGTCTGTAGCCCCTTCTGCCATATATGGCGATATTAGTCAGAGCATCTTTTAGGAGAAGTGTAATTTTCTCTACATGTCCCCAGATTAATTCTTGCATGTTACTCAGTAAAAATAGTGTACTTGAAGTGTAGCTTATTTGAAGAAGATAATTAAGATCTTATCACCTTTCTGTAAATGACATTATTAATTTTCTTTTGAGACTAAACATCAGGGAGGCAGGAAACATTGGGAAAGGAACAGAGAAAGTAAAGAAAATGAGGCAGGTAGTAACTGGAGAAAATCTTTACTTCTTAAGCAACATTTTTTTTTTGGTTTGATTTTGACAAAGTGGCATACACAACCAGTAATAGTAAACTTTGGAGTATTATTGATAAAATTGTCAGCAGTTTACTCTCTCAGAATTAACATAGCTTTTAGGTTTTTGTGTTTTAAAAATTGTGAATCTATAAGGAAATGACAAAATCGTATTGAAGATAAAACTCCAAAACTGAACAGTGAAAAGGGAGAATGATCTTATTTAATTGTGGGATTAAGTACCTACCACATGTATTTGGTTGCTAACTTTTGATTTTTTATGCTGCTCAAAAGATTTTTAAATTTCATGCTTATTGCCATTTATATAGTCACCACATATTTCTGTACTGATTTCTGATTTAGTATGTAAACTATTAAATAATGAGTTTGATTTCCACTCAGGTTTAAGTGACATTCTACTTGTGATAAATTATGTTTATAGCTTTTCAGATTAAATATGGCATTTATTGTTCTTTTTTTCTATTTGTTTCATTAGCTAAGAAACCTTTCCAGCTTAGACCTACGTCATATCACTGAACTGGATAATGAAACAGTGATGGAAATTGTCAAGAGGTGCAAAAATCTTAGCTCTCTCAATCTCTGTCTGAACTGGATCATAAATGACAGGTAATGACTGTTAACATCTCAAAAATGATTTTCAGAGGAAGGCATGCACTCTTTGTACCAAATATTAATGATCATTATAAAAAAGGCATGCCAGCTTTAAAGAATATTGATAGGATAGGTAAGTTTGGGTTTGGGAACAAGTATACTTTTATACTTGCAATGAGATATTTCTGTGTTGATTACTCAAGCAGTTATAATATCAGAGTCTGCTGAATTTTTCTTTGTCTTCCATCCAGGATATATATTTTTGCCACTTTAATATTTTTGTAACTTGTGGTTGATTTTTTCTATTCACTTGTCAAGGAAAAAAATAACTTCAAAGTTCTTCAAACATTTTGTGTTAAAATTCTTTCTCAAGGATGACATTTTGTTCTCCCTATAAAGATCATTGGTTTTGGAATTTTACCTTATGCATTTGAGAGTTAAATATATAATGAAAATATGTAAAAATGCGTGTTTTCTTACAGTAGTAATAAACTTCCCTCTTTTAAAAAATAATGCAAGGAGGTTAAGTTATATATATGTATCAGTATTGCATGTATATAATGGGTGGAGGAGGAGAGAAAAGAGAGAGAAAGAAAGAAAGCATGAAAGAGAGAGAGGAGAACAAGAGAGAGAGAGAGGTGTCCTGCCATACAGTATACTGTGGGAGAGATGACAGTTGGGAACATTGGTGACGGGAGTGTGCAAGGTAAGGGAGGAGTATTGGGACATTGTAAGACAGAAACTCAGTCATCAGCAACTTTGGAATTGTGTATCTCGTGGTGACTCAGTTTAAAAAAATTATAAAAAATTAGAACAAAGATACAAGAAACCTTGATTTTTTTTTTTTTTGGTGTTAAACAATTGCAAAGTAATGTACTGCTTTGTAACTGCTTATTTGGTTGGTTAGGTGGTTTTACAGTTGGGAGAAGACTCTTCTCGCTCAGTAACTTATTGTGGTTTTTCTTTCTTTGAGGATAGGACACCATAAATATTTTGATTTTGCAATTGTAAGCTCTGTCTTAGCTAACATCACAACCGATTTAGATTTTTCTTCACACTGAAGCAACAGTTTGTTGTTTGAGTGAGATGATGTTTTTAATTCAGAGCAATTCTCCCTTTATGTTTAATTTCCCTTTTTTACTAAAAAAATTAAATTAGCGTGAGTCTCTTTTCTCCAGTTTTGGTTAATTCTAGTGAAATTCTCTTAAAACATCCCTTATTACTCTTTTAACTTATGTGATATCTCTTTCATTGGCTCTGTTAAAAATTTTTTCTGAAAAATTTATGAATTTAGACTGGATGCAGTAATTGCTTATAAAATGTATTTGTTTTTGAGTTATATTTACTATATAAAATACATATGTCTGTGAAGAATGCTGGTGAAAATTTCAAAAATTTATGATCTTCTACAGACTCAGTTTGTGTACTTAAATATATATCTTTTGAAGTTTTCATGACTAATAAACAAAGAAACTGTGTCCTCTGGTTTCAGCATTTTACATTAGCCAGCGTTGACATAAACTTCTTAGTAATGCATCAAATTACAAGGAGAAAGCTGTTTCTGCAGCAAATGATTTGAGAGAGATTGTCTTTTTTCTGATATATTTCCTTCGTGCCTGCAGCAGAGAGCGTGGGACTGGTGCGGCAGAGGTAAAAGCCTGTAGCTCATCTCTGACTATGACGCTCTCACCTGAGTATGTCTGTATTCCGGCATCACGGGAACGGAAATGCTCGGGGTTCGGAATTCTCCGCGTTCCCGGGCTGTCGGAGCAGCAGCAGCAGGGCTCACGGGGCGAGTGGACTCCTCCCTCGCTGCCACGGTCTCCCTCTGATGGTCCACTCTACTCACATCTCGCTCTTTCAGTCATTTCTCCCCGCTTAGTATAAAAGCCACTTGAATATATGTGCTATGGAGATTTATTTGCAAGGGATGAAAGTGTATTTTTATGTTTTTAATGGAAAAGTTCGGATTAATTGAGGAAACCTGCATTTTAATGAGGTTGAGCAATAGAGTTTTAAAGCTCGGGCGCTTTCAGGTTTTAATTACACTGCTTGCACTTATCCTGTGTACTGTAATAGAAGTTTCAAACATTAAAACCCACTTTGCAGTATCATCTAAATTACTCATCTCATTGTTCTTGCCATGCTCTATCACTAAGCTAAGTAATATTTGTAATTATATTGGTATAAATCTAGAACTTCCCGTCAGACTTAATTATAATTTCAGCACTTAGCTGAGGTGGGTTAGTAACCTTTCATATACCGGGCACTGGAATGCACTAATGCATTTAGCCTATCAATTAGCGTCTGTTTTACATTTGTTCATTACTATTATCCTCTAGTAAATCAGGAAGCATTTATTAACCCCCTACTAAATACTTGGTACTATATCTCAGACAGTGTCCCTGCTGCTCTCAAAGGTTGATCCTTTAGGTGACATAAGACCTAATGAGTGAGATAATAGTGACCCTTGTTAGGAGAGAAAGGAGGACAGTGACCTTTATTACGCGGGTAACTGATAGGCACTTTACATGTGTCCTCACTCGTTCCTTTCATCTCACTATCCCTGTTACATTTAGGGCATTTATTTCTTTTCTGTGGCGTTTCAGTGGAAGGATTGTTAAGATCAGGTGAAACACAACAGCACCGAAGCTGTCTGTGAATTTCCCATTTCGTACCTGGGAATCACACAGTTGACATTTATGTGTAATTAAATTTTTCTAATTTTCTAATTCCAGTCTCATACATTTTCATAACGAAAGTATAGTATAATCTTTAGATATTATTTTACATAGTACCTATGAAAAGGAGTCCATGATTAATGCTGCTACCTCTAATAAAGAATTTTGACGTCAAGGCAGTCTTAGGTACTCTTCTCATATCTTTAAATCTTTCAATTTAAGCTATCTCTTGGATTTTAAAGGTTCTTACCTATAAATGTTTTTTGAACTTTAAAAGTAAGAATATGTCATGAATGAAGGTCTTTGTGTTGTGATTTTTGAGTTGATCTCTGTGACTGAGATGTGCTGCTCCCTGTCTTTGTTTTTCTAGAAGCCCTTTTTGTGTTTCAGGAGTTAAACAGCATGATATTTTTCTTGCATTTAGAAAGATGGTCTCATCAGTCATTTGACATTTACCATTGCTTGTGAACACAAATAAATCCTAGCTGTTCATGAAAAGAAGACACTCTATCCTCTGCTCTATGATTCTAAGTTTACCGAAATGTTTATTTGTATTTGATATAAATCTAGGTTATTTCATCTCCATTTGATCTTCATTGTCTTTCTGAAATCACTGCATGTATAACTGGCACGTGCTAACAGAATCTCTGAGCCGTCTTTACAGATATGCTATTGGAGCTGCAAGGCTATTATGGAGGAAGGATACCTGCCTTTCTCTAGACTAATCCAGATTCTGTCCCCAGCACTTCGCATAGTCCGCTGAGCCCTCCTGGAGTGATCCCTGAGCACAGGGCGAGGAGTCAGCCCTGAGCACATATCTGCTGGGTGTGACTGGAAACTACCACCACATAAAGAAACAAGTATAGAGATATGTTACGCAATAATGAATTGCTTTCTTCTCCCAGGAAGAATGAAGTGATGTATCGAGAGTTCATAGAATTTTATGAAAACTTTTTAAATTTTAAATTGACTATCTGACCGGAGTGATAGTCCAGCAGGTAGGGCTTTTAGCCTTGCATGCGGCTGACCCGCTTCTATCCCCCGGTATCCCCATGTGGTCTCCTGAGCACCGCCAGGAGTAATTCCTGAGTGCAGAGCCAGGAAATAACCCCTGAGCATTGCCAGGTGTGATCCAAAAAAGCAACAAAAAAAAGTTTAAATTGACTATCAAAGACTGGTATTTGTCTCTTCATTTTTATTTTTTAATGCTAGTCCTGAAAAAATTTAATCATATGATTTAAGACCCACTATCAAATGTGTGATAGTTTTTTCAGTGCATGGGCTAAAGAGATAGTACAGTGGGTAAAATGCTGTCTTGTATGCGCGGTTCAGTCCCTGCAGCCAGCATTGCCAGGAGTGATTTCTGAGACAGGAGTAAGTCCTGAGCAGTGCCTGGTGTGGACCCCTCTGCCCCAAGAAAAATGTTCCTTGATGTTGTTTGCTTGTTATGAATGAGAATAAACATAGAAGGTGAAAATATGAGAGAGTCAAGGTATCCTTTAGCAGTCAACTGTAAAAGCTACACAACATTAAACATGAAATTAGGCATGTTTGCTACTATCTCATTCCACTCGCCCAGCTGGAGGGTCACTCTTTTGGAAAAGCATGTTCAGATTTGGCCCTTAGCCTTCTTAACCCTGAGTCCGTCAATGAGGAGTGACCCCTGTGTGCACAGATATTATTGGTGTCACCCCCCAAAACCAATTGCCCCAAATGTGTTACATTTGTTGAACATTGAAATAAAGGACACTGTCTTTAAGGCACTAATATGCTGTTTTGATCTGTGTAAAAAGGCGAGTATGAGCACAACAATACTAAAAAATTTGTGACTTATAACCCATTTCAAGAAAAAGTTGGATTTACAGCGTATTGTTATTTTACTTTATGTGCCTTCAGGTTACGCCTATTTTCATTTTAAGTTGAACTCTCAAGGGCGGGGGGGGGTCATAAAGATAGTACAACAGAGTTGCTTTGCATGCTGCCGATCTGGTCTCCATCCTATAAACTCCATATGGTCTCAGGAGTACACCAGGGGTGATCCCTAATACCAGAGCTAAGAGTGTGGACTGAAAACTGTGCTAGGTGTTGCCCCAAACAAGCAAAATTAATTACTTTTTTCTCTCACTTGAAAACGTTTGAGGAGCTTTGATTTTCAACCTGTTCTTGGTGGGGTTTCCTGTCTCACAGTTCCCAACAACAAGACCTGACCAGGGGTCTGTTTCCTTCCACCATGGCCCTGGAGTTCTCCCTGTCCCTAGCCCTTCAGCCCCTGCCCTTCCAACGCTGTTTGGATTCTGTTACCTTTGGCCACGTGACACACGCCAGGTGTCTCCACATAGTACCAAATTGCATGATTTTATGACTCAGGTTTTTTTTTTTTTTTTTTTTTGATACTGAGTTGTCAGGGATGCGGCTGGGTCCCCAATAGTACCCGGAAACGAGTTCTCTTCTATTTCCAAAGCCGGGCGGGGAATGGATGAAAACTCAGGAATCTGATGCAGTTTTAAAAGGGCTTTACTATCACAGGTTCCTGTATACAATCCAAGAGCAGGGGAAAACCTCTGGATTCTGGGTTCCCAGCTAGGCCCCAGCCACGTGTAAGCCAAGATGGCTGCCACCACATGTTGAGGCCCAACAGAGAATGGAGAGGACAGAGAAGCAAAACACCAAGGGAAGCCGAAATGGCAAATAGGGGCCTTTCTTTCTTCTAGCAGCTTATTTTATAGCTAGAAATCTGCCCAAACTTCCCAGTCCGGCCCATTCTGGACTGGGCTATCTAGAGATGAAAACAGGAAAATAGCTCTAAAAGAAATGTAGCAACTTCAAGAGGCCTTCTGGCTGTTTACAAGAACCCAGAGCTCATTCAAAGCCTCCTAGCAGAGCTGGGAGAAGCTATAAGCTAAATGTTACTTCCCCCTGCAGAAGGGTCAAATGCCCTCAGGTAATTTCTCCCAGCACCTCACCTAATGTATTGAGCCAAGATCTGCCTGGAAATGCCTTTATAGGGTAGAGAAGGGGGTTTCCTGAGATGGCATGTCTCTGTACCAAAGACTAATACTAATGCCAGTTAAATATTTCTCCAAGCCTTCACAAGAGTCCCTCTCTACTTCTCAGTAGTTTTGTATTTTAGTTGCCTTTGAGTTATCAGGGAGCCATGCTTGCTTGCTTGGAGGCAAACAGCATTTCTCTCTGGTCTAATTACTTAGAGATACAAAGTGGCCAGGCAAATATGATGGTAAATTTAGCTAGTCCCACGATGATTGTGGCAGCATGAGAGAATATTTATACCAGCCAGTACAGACTACATGTCAGATAAACTGCCACATTTAGACTACCCCTCCTATCTACAAAGTGACCTGCAGGAGGCAATCCAGGGCAGATGCAGAGGCTCTTAGGTGTCCTGCAACTGAATAGTATTCCACTGTGTGTATCTGTACACCAACCCAGAAACACACCCACATTTCTTTGTTCTTTCAACATCCAGTCATTTGTTCTTGAACACTTGGTTGTTGCCAGATTTTGGCTGCATGCAAACTACGTTTTGGAATAGTGCTTTTGTGCCCTTTTGGGGTAGGTGCTTAGGAGTTGAATTGCTGGGTATATGGAAGCTCAATTCTTAGGCTTTTTTAGGCCACACTCAGTGTTTCTTCTGGCTCTGCACTCAGGCATTCCTCCTGCTGGTGCTCAGGCAACCATATGAGAGAGCAGTGTTTGAGCCTGGATTGGTCACATGCAAGCCACTATACAGTTGCTCTTACCCCAGTCAATTCTCAGTTTTTTGAGAACTGAACATACTGATTTCCAAAAGGTGAACCTGTCAGCCATTGCCACCAACAGAGGATAAGGGGTCCTTTGTCCTCAGGTCCATGGCAGCACTGGTCATTTTTTCTTGTTACATGTGCCAGTCTTGTTGATGTGTGATGCTGTGTTGTTTTGTTTAGCATTTTCTTGATGACCAGTGAAAGATGGCATCTTTTTTATATACCTAGTAGCAGTCTGTGTGTCTTCTTTAACGAAGTGTTCACTGTCTCTCGTATTTTTGATGGTGATTCTTAGGTTTTTGTTGTTAGGTTTTAAAAGTGCCTTTATTTCATAGGTATTAAACCTTTGTCAGATGATTGTTTAAGACCATTTAAAATTTTAAGTACACTGAGAACTCTCATACTGTTTTCCACAGGGATTATACCAGAAAATGTTCTGACCAGCAGTGAATAAGAGTTCCTTTTTTCACCACATCCCCATGAATACCAACTACAGATTGCTCCTATTTTTATATGCATCATTTTTTACTGATGTGAGATAATATCTCATCATCTTGATTTGAAATGAAATTGTATACCAGTGAGTCATATATTCAGAATATTCTATTTAATTGCCAAAACTTTAAAAAATTGGAATAGTTCACAGAAAATTTCGTACTTTGGACCTTATCCTGGAAATGTTGCTGATCTAACAATACCGGACTCACATCTTTTATGTCAACAGTCCATTTTTGTGACCATTCTCCAAGCCTCCCACTCTTCCTTCCCTACAGTCGTGGGCCACCTTTGATATTATCTGCTTATTGCTTACTTAGTCTAATTGAGTATTTTACAACTAAATCAAATAAAATCATATGAACAAATTACTTGATCCCTTGATATCCTGTTATTTGTTGATTTGCTCGAGTGGATGCCAGTAACGTTTTCATTTGTCCCTGTCACATGCCAGTGTAGCCCAATGGCATCAGCTCGCTCCAGGAATATGAAGAGCCTCACCATTCTTTCAGGATCTTGATGAAGAAGTTTGACCATCTTATAGGTGGGCGGCCACATAATCTTTTGAAACCGGGATCCAGTCAGTAATGGCTCTAGTCCAGCAGTCATCTCCAAGTCGCATTACATGTCCAGCCCATCTGATTTTTGACGCTTTAGCAAATGAGACAGTGTCCCTGACTCTTGTTCGTCGATGGAGGTCGGAACTCCAGATTCCTTCTCTCACTTGAGTGAGGCATGATATTCCAAGCATAGCTCTTTTGATTACTCTTTGGGAGATCCGGATAGCGTTCTCATCCTGCTTTTGTAGGGCCCAGGTCTCTGAGGCATATGTAATGAAGGGAGAATGGTAGAGTCGAAGAGATGAGCCCAGAGCTAGAGGTTCTTTTGTCCTTTTTAGCTATTTCTTCGATGCTTTTGAAGGTATTCCACACTGCTTTCTTCCTCCTGCATAGCTCAGGTGCTAGGTCATTCATCATGTTGGGTTCTTGACCTAGGTATTCATAACTGCTGCAGTCAGAGATGTTTGTTCCATTGAGAGTGAATGGAGCATCTGGAACTAGTTTGTTTTTCTTGAACATTGTTTTGTTGCAATTCATCCCTAGCCCTACCTTTCCACATTTATGGTTGAAGTCAGCCAGCATTTTTGCTGCTTGACTAATGTTTGGTGTTATTAGAACGATGTCATCAGCAAAGCAGAGGCAGTGTAGTTGTCAACCGTCTATCTTCACTTACATTCCTTCCCATTTTTTTAAATATTTTATTATACTACCATGAGATATACAGTTACAAAGATGTTCATAAGATGTTCATATTTGGGTTTTCGGTCATACAGTGTACCAGCACCCATCCCTCCAACCAGTGACCATTTTCCACCACCAATGTCCCCGATTCCCTCCCCCCTTACCCTAGCCTGCCTCTATGGCAGGTTCTTTATTTCTTTCTCTTTCTCTTTCTCTCTTTCTCTTTTCCTTCCCTTCCACATTGTAGATTACAATACTTACATTAAGAGATTGTCATGTGTATCTTTTGCTTTATTTAATGCTCAGTTCTAGGTTGGTATTAGCACTTTTGACAATTATTAGCACACTGTTCCATTCTCTGTCTTACCTAGCTGCTGACTCCGACACGTTTGTGGTAGATTCCACCTTTGGCAAGACCTCCTGATCCATGTTTTGCCTGACCTTGGATATTGGTATCATAATATGTACATATTTATGTCATGCAAATAAATGCAGTCATTCTATATCTCTCTCTCTCTCTTCTGGCTAATTTCACTTAACATGATCCTCTCCATGTCCATCCATTTATAGTTAAATTTCATAACTTCATTTTCCCAACGCTGCAGTATTCCATTGTGTAGATGTACCACAGTCTCTTTAGCCAGTCATCAATTCTCGGGCACTCTGGTTATTTCCAGATTCTGGCTATTGGGAATAATGCTGCTATGAACATTAAAGTAGGAATGGTGTTTCTGCTGCGTGTTTTTGATTTCCCATTCTAATTGTCCAATGACGTTTTCAAGAGTGGCGCAGAAGAGTTTCGGTGAAAAGGTATCACCCTGCTGAACCCTCTTTTGACATCAATGATCACTTTGTTGTAGAATGGTGAGATCCTGGTGGTAAATCCATAATACAGCTAACAAAGGATCTTGATGTATTGAGTTTGAACGTGCTGTTTGACTAGGGCTTTGATGACTGCTTCAGTTCCAAAAGAATCAAAGACTTTCTTTAAATCAGTGAATGTTAGAGCAGTATCTTGAACTCCCTACAAACCTCAGTGAGCTTGGTTACCTTGTGAATATGCTTGATTTTGCTGAATCCTTTTCAGAACCTAGCTTGCTCACATGGTTATCCTTCTTTTAATGTTCTGTCAATCCTGTTCAGGATGACTTGAGTGAACTGCTTGTAGGTGACAGACAACAGGCAGATCAGGCTAAAGTTGCCAATGTCATGAATGTATAGTAGAATAGTAGAACTATTGAATAGTAGAACTGTCCTGCTGGTTGTTCATTGGGAGGACACCTTGCATTCAGACAGTAGCATGTGAAGAGCCGAGCTAATGTATCAATGAGTACTGAAGACAGATTCTTCAGGTGTTCTGGTCTTACTTTATCTGGGCCGGGTTTTGTTAGCTTTTTTACCGACAAAATGGCGTTTCGAATTTCAGAAGGAGGAATGTTGGGAACAACATATCCATACTACAGAATTTGGTGTGTGGGCAGGTGGATGTGGCTATCCAAGAGATCTGCGTAGAAGTCATGGATAATCTTCTCTATTGCCTTTCTGGAAGATGTGATCGATCTATCAGGAAGTCGGAGGGCAGTTGTCTTGGTCTTATAGTTGGCGAAGGATAGGCGGGTGTTGCGAATGATTTTCCTGGCTTCTACTGCATTGGTCAGTATTGCTGCTCTTCTCTCTTTGAGGTCTTCCTTTATCACTTCTCTGCACTGATTTGTGAGCTTGGATGTTAGCTTATGGTTGCCTGAGGCCTCGCGCCTTGCCATGTTGGAGAATTAACTCGAGAGTTGTTGAAGATACGCTTCTCTTTGTGTCTTTCTTTCAGCGTTCTTCACACAGAAATGGAGGTGCTGAGCCAGACAGTTGTATTCTTTGTCGATGTCGACAATAATGGATGTTGCTGCAGTGTTGCCAAAGAGATCCCAGTTGGTGGTCATTCTGGGAGTTTTCTTCCTAAACTTTGCAGCCTTTGAAGTAGAATTTTGCAACGAAGGAAACATGGTCCAATCCTGTTTGGAATTTTGGGATGACAGCAACATCGATCAGGCAGAACTGTCGATTGAATATGATGTGGTCAATTTCATTGTAGAACTGTCTACCAGGAGATTCCCATGTCCATCGTTTAGATTCAGCCTTCTTGAATTGTGATTTACCATGAATGATGTTGGTCAACATGATGAACTCAGCTTGTTCGTTCCGTTTCTAGGCCATGGGTCCCGATGTGGAGTTCTTGGACCAGTCTTTTTGGTCCTGTCTAGTCATTAAAATCACTGACTATGATCTTGTAGAAGCTGTGACCTTCTTTATAGAACTCCTCCAGTTTCATGTAGAATTTCTCAATTTCTTCTTCCTTGTATTTGGATGTTTGTGTGTAGACAATGAAGATAGTAACTGCCCGGCAGTGAGCCACATCTCTTCAAGTGTAATCATCTGATTCAGTTTGTTAGGTACTCAGATGAAACAATGCTCATGGCCAGGTTTGTGTTGACAAGGATACCGACACCACCAAAGCCTCTTTCATCACGTGTTCCGAGGAACAGTTCTCCCATGTCAAAATCGGCATGATGTGATTTACACCTTCTTGTCTAGGTCAGACCAATGATGTTGTACTTGATCATTTGTGCTTGCACCATCAGGTCCTCGATATATGCTTCTGATGCCAGCATACCTGCATTGAAAGTACAGAGTCATTTCAGTCCTTCGCTTTGGCAGCCTAGTTTGGCCCTGAGATTTTATCAACCTCTCCTTGCTCGTCCTTAGCTTTGCCGTATTTCGGGTTCTTTCAGGGTCGAGGGATTGGATCCATTGTTTTTACTGGTTTTGGCATATTGAATATGTGACAGACACCTTGTGAGGCTTTGCTGTGTGGGTGGAATACTCTCAGTAGCTTGCCGGGCTCTCTGAGAGGGCCAGGTAGAATACTCTTGGTAATTTACAGTTGAATCGCAATGGGGAGAGCTGGTAGCAGCTCTGCCTGGTGTATCTGTGTCTCTGGTTCAAGCATACCTTGGATTGAAATAGGTTTCTCTGTAGGGTGGGTCTCTGACAAGCCAGCCTTGAGATTGGCTTTCTCTCTTGGGTGGAGTTCTGACGAGCTGTGGAGTCCAGATGATGAAAAAATCCTGCCAGCATGGTGTGCGAGTTCCTCTGGATTCTTCCCAGACTCAGGCTGAAAGTTGCTCTCCTTACCGGACCCCTCGTGGTCAGTGGAGCACAGGGATTGCAACAGGGAGTGCTGGTAGCAGCTCTGCCTGGTGTATCTTTTGTCTTTGTAGTTGTGTGAACAAATAATAAAAAAAATTAATTGTTCCTTGTAAATGATCATTATTTAGACTTTAAAACTTCCACCAACAGTTTGGAGTTAGAGAGGAGCACATAATAAAACTTATGATAACTAAAATGCTTATTTTATTGACTATTTTCTGAAATGGAGCGTTCATGTATTCCTTTGTATTCAAACAAGAGTATTATTTAAAAAAGTTGCTGGCCTCTGGAAATAATTGATTTAGTTTACTAAATTTCCTCCATCTTTTAAAATGATTTCTTTATGTTTTTGTTTTTGGGCCTCACCTGGTGATGCTCAGGGCTTACCCTCTGCTCTGTGCTCAGGGATCACTCCTGGTGGACTAGGGGGCTGTATGTGGTACAGAGTCTCAAACCCTGGTTGACCTCAGTACTATGCAAAACAAGTGCCCCCTCCCGCTGTGCTATTGCTCTAGCCCTAAAATTACTTTTGGAGTAGTTTATTTGCAGTTTAGTGTTCGATAACTCATTCCTTTGTTTATGTATCATGAAAAAAATCCTACTTTTTTTTTTCTTTCCATTTTCCATGTATAGCACTTTAAATGTTCTCTCTGTTCTATTTTAAGTCTACTTGATTTGAAGCTGTGGAGTGACAGATCATTCTACCACACCTTTCAGAGAGATTGACAGCACCTTGGCTAATGTAAAACTCAATGAGACTTTCTATAAAGATTTTTCTAACTCCCTTGGTCTTCTCTGGATGTTTATTCTGTTTCTTCTTTCAAATTTCCGTTGATTCAATAATAAAAAAAAATGGTGACATTTAGAAATAAAGTTCAGAGAGGATTGGAGCAGGTGTTGGTGGTATAAAATATTTGCTGAGTGCCCATTGTGTTTTATATCGGAGAATTGTTTTGTGAACATATGCTGTTGTATATTGTATTTGTAAGTGTTCAAGGACTGGGTGGATAATCTACCACCTCCCTGTGAATGTCATGTCACAGTGGACTTAGAATTTTATTTCATTTCAATCCCTTAATATTACTTAATTCTCCTAGAGATTGGGTTTAAAGTTTGCCCAAAGGGACAGACCTATCCATTAAATCCAGCCAGCATAGTTGAATTTGAGTTTGAGAATATTTTGTTTTCTTTTCAACCTAAGTGGGTGTGGAGGTGAGGAATACTTTTCACCTTTAATCACTGAGTCTGAAGTTTGAACAGTTTTCTCTTACAAGAGACTGAAAATTTGGAAATAAAGAGACAGCAAAAATAATGCTCACAGTTGAAATCACTCAGGTAGCTATTTAGAGCAGTTCCGTCCTGCCTATAGAGAATTTGGAGCCGTGTGCACACTTTCCTGTGTCTATAGTGTAGCTGAACTGGCTGAGGAACTTGGTACATTTGAATTTTCACTTAGTTCTATAATTTGTCACATACTGTTATGTGTATTCTATCATCTTCATAAAGTGGTAAAAAGAATAATAAAATAAATTTGATTGTATTCGGGAGGTTTAGGGATGAGAATGGATTATTTTTTGAGCTGGCTGTTTGAGGTTGGTATATGTTTTGATGCTACTTTTTTATATTTCTATTTTGATAATTATTGGTAAGGCCATTCCTAGAAGGTGTGGTATTGGAATAACTACTTTAAAAACCTTCTGTGTCGTCAGAAGCTATTAGAACCTTTCTTTAAAACCATGCCCAGTTTTTGTAGTCTTAGTGAGATCAGAGTACATAGTACTTCTTTGTTGGGATCCCTGTCCTCCCTAGAGCACCCACCTAGCCCGAGAGAGTGACCCAAAGTCGTGGTCAGCTCAGGGCAGTCCAGCCGTTGCCTATAGTTTGGGCTTCTGCTTGCTTTAGCGTTTGGTCTGCCACTGCCCCTTCTGTGTTCCCAAGTGTCCTGATTTGGATGATAAATCACACAGGTCCTTAACACAGAGGTCATACTCTCCCTGTGTTGTTAGCACCGTTGGAATATGTTGTTTGCCTCCTCTTTTCCTTGTTTAATACCTGTAGGATGACAAGGTTTGTTTTTCTTACTAAAAACATAGAGTTGCAGATTTTCTGAACAGCTGATTTTATAATAAAAAAGCAAATTTTCCCAACCCCATTTATAAGCACTTTCTTTTTTTTTTTTTCTTTTTTTTTTTTTTTTTTTTTTGCTTTTGGTGGTCGCACCTGGGCATGCTCAGGGGTTACTCCTGGCTCTGCACTCAGGAATTACTCCTGGCGGTGCTCAGGGGACCATGTGGGATGCCGGGAGATCAAACCTGGGCTGGCTTAGGCTGGCCGCCGTGACAAGGCAAGAACGCCCTACACGCTGGGCTATCGCCCCGCCCCAAGCACTTTCTTTTTCTTATTAAATTTCTTGAGGGAAAGTAAAAAGTACTCATGTTTAAATTAAAAAGTACTCATTTTAAAAGTAAAAAATACTCTTACTCATTTTAATTTCTATTTTTTTTTTCCTATACACCAGAACTTATAGTTACCAACATAATTTCACAGCATAGTTTAGTACACTAGCATGCATGCTTTACATGTAGGACCCCTAGGTTCAGATCATGATATCGCATGGTCCCCTGAACCAGGAGTAGCCCCCCCAAAAGAAAACAAATAAAAGAATTTCACGTGAATTTTGAATATTAAACTCTGTATAAATATTTTACCTATAGATAATACCTGCCTATTTATTTATTTATTATCTGATGATTAAAGGAGAACATTGGATAATGTATGAAAATATATATTATAATTTATAATTATTAAGAAATAACTACCATAATAAATCTGTATGTTTTTCACCTAGTATTTGTGATTTTTTAAAAGCTAATAGTTCATGTGGTCTGAGCAATAGCACAGAGGGTAGGACTTTTTGCCTTTCACGCGACCGACCCGGGATCAATCCCGGCATCCCACGTGGTCCCCTAAGCACCACCAGGAGTAATTCATGAGTGCAGAGCCAGGAGTAACCCCTGAGCATTGCTGGGTGTGACCCATAAAGCAAAAAATAAAAAAGAAATTTTTTTTAAAAAAGCTAATAGTTCAGTGAGAGAGAGAGAGAAAGTAGGAAAGAAGAGGAGAAGGAGAAGGAGGAGGAGGATAATAATAATGATGATAATGATAATGAGAAAGAAGAAGAAGGAGGAGGAGGAGGAGGAGGAGGAGGAGGAGGAGGAATAACCTACTCTAGAGTAGGCTGGGGGAGGAGGGAGGGAATCTGGGGACAATGGTAGTGGGAAATGGGCACTGGTGCAGAGATGGGTGCTGGAACAGTGTATGACTGAAGTCCAAGCATGAATATCTTTATAATTGTATATCTCACGGTGGCATAATAAAATAAAAATTTTAAAAAATAAAAATGATAAAAAAAAGCTAATAGTTCTTCTGCAAAGTGTGAAGGATGTTTATTTCATTTTCTTTGGTAAAAGGAATTCTGTGTGTATTAGTCCAATGTTAGACTTTATATGAACAGATAATATCAACAGAATTCATTAATGAATTCAATAAATTAATTCAATTTATTGAATTAATGATTCAATAAATCATTTGATTTATTCATAATAAATCAAAATATCAACAGAATTCATATTAATGAATTCTGTTTTGTAAGTGGTTTGGTAGGTGCTGATACACTATATTGGTTTTGATGTGGCTCTTTCAGTGCCTCTAGTCACTAAATAATATTTTAAAGCAACAACTAATTGAAATATAGCACTGGAGTATTTAACTTAGTTCAGTCACTTGAACAATAATCTGAGCTAAATGCCTTCAGCCTGGCTTTGTTTTTTAACTTAAGTTCTCCAGATGGAGTGGACACTAGGTTGGAGATGGTTGGTTTGACTTACTCTCCCTATGGTTGGCTTTACTTATTCTTCCTCCCTATACGTATTATTTTGTCTTTACAAATTTTGAATTTTGATTGTGCCAGTATTTAATGGTAGTTTAAGATTTCTGCTTTGTCTTTTTCCCTGGATGAACTGTAATGCTGCATGTGACAATAGTGGAAAGAGTTTCTATAGGTCATATTATTGGTCCCCATGGCAGTGCTGCTATAAATGCTGCTACTGGGTTGGGACCTAGGTGATGAGGAGCGCCGTGGCTTAGATTGTACATATATCCTCTCCAGCATCAGCATTTTGGCCCGCTTCACCCCCACACACAGACACCATAGAAAGATGGTAAATGGATATAGGAGAACTATAGCTTGTGGGATTTAAAGCCAATGTTTTGTGTATTGTGAACTCAGAATTTGTGATCAAATGATAGGAAAGAATGGAGCACATTTTATTTGATGATGAATTCAGTGCTGTACACCTGCGGATTTGGACCGGCTTCCTTATTTTACTTTAAATTTGCCAACAATGAAGAAAATATTCATTGCTGACACTAATGATCACTTATTGAGTGCCCAGACAAATCTGTGACCATCTCTCCCGGCCGCACTTCTCCAGAGTCTTCTTCCCCCTCAATGACCAATGTGAATTGGTAATTCAAATAACTCACTGTTGTCACTGTTTTAAAATGTATGATAAATGAAGCCCAGTAAATAGTGAAAATATGAGAAAGGCGATTAAATCTGACAATTTTCTTGTAAAAGTCTTGAGATGATAAATATCTCCTGTGATTAGTTATTAATTTAGTGCAATGGATCTTGCTTCAGCTTAAACTATTTTATGAATAGTGGCATCAAGACATCTTTGAGAAGAAAGGTATACATGTGTTTAACCAGAGGAGCAATAGCTCAACCTGGTTGTCGGTGATTAAAAATGGCAGGCTTGACACGTTTGTGCCAGGGCTTCTTTCCATTTGACTGTACTTTCAGAAATTAAGACCAACGACATAAAGACATGAAGAATAACGGTGCTTTCAGCTGGTGCTTTGGGGAAACTGAAGGAGTTCATTGCCCAAATGATGAAATGTTTGAGTTGGATAAAATAACCTCTTTGCTTTCTGAAGTTGGGGAAAAAACCAAACTATTTCATGGACTGTGATAATCAATACAAATAATTTATCACAAGGGACCATAGCAAATAGTACAGCAGGTAGGGCATTTGCCTTGCATGCAACGGACCCGGATTCAATCCCCACATCCCATATGGTCCGCCAAGCACTGCTAGGAATAATTTCTGACAGCAGAGCCAGGAGTAACCACTGAGCATTGCTGGGTGTGGCCCACAAAGCCATAGGAAAAAAATTACAACAAAACAAATGAGTTCTTGAACGAGAGCAGTAGTACAGCAGGTAGGATGTTTGCCTTGCACATGGCCCACCCTGTTCAAACCCCCACCTCATGAGTGCCCCTGAGCCCTGCCATGAGTAACCTCTGAGTGCGGAGACAGGACTAAGATCTGAGCATAGCTGAGAGTGGCCCACAGGCCAGCAACAACAACAACAATGGTAATGTGTTTAAAATGAATGAATTCCTCTACCTGTAAAGAATGATAAGACTGCTGTCTGCGTGTGTGGCCGAGTCTGTTGGGGGCACGGATCTCACAGCAATGTGGCATTTTGTTTCTGTGTCTCCCATGTTCGGGGACCCAGGTCTTGCTGTTCGGGCTCTGCACCCCCCTCCACTCTCCACAGCTCACAGAAGGCTCAGCACAGAGTAATTCAGTCCACGTGTGCTGAGAGAATTGGAAATGCTGCTTTTGTAGGATGAATGAATAAATCTGTTTTTAAATTTGCCTTGAACTCTGGCGAAATCCAGGCAATGTCTCAAATGCTCTCTTACTTCCAGCTTTATTTCTGAATATTGTTGATACCTAATAAAGTGAGGATTTAAGGTCATTGTCTGAGTTGAGAAAATGCTTGCTTTTATGTATTGTGACTATTTATCTAAACCCACAGAGAGGCTCATATTTGGAATAGTAAATTGTAATTTAATGCTGCTCTTTTAATAGGGTCTCTGGAATACGCTAACTGAAGAACTAGACACTTCACTTGCTTTCCATGTGCAGTACTATCGCATATTAATTGAAAGAGGCAGTTACAACATTTCCCCCTTCTGCCTTTGGTGAGAAAAGTATGACTAAGGTTACATATTTTCCCTGGCTCTCTTCTTGTGTCACTTTTCAGTCCTGCTCCTTAAATGTATGTTTAATATTTGGCTAATCGCTACTGTGGCCCTAAACATACTGATTAAGGCCAGGTTCACATTAGAACAATTATCTGGTTAATTGCTCTGGTGCAAAAATAGGCTGAAAAATCATCAGGACATCAAGTTGTGAAGGAACTGGCAGGAGGTTCCAAACCGCCAAGCATACCTCTGCACATCACATCAGCAAAGCAATTAATTTAAGCTAATTGCTTTTCTGTTTGTTCAAGATGCACTTTGGAACTGTCTTTGGAATTTGTAGCAATTAAGATTAGTAAGCAATATAATTACAGAATTATAGAGTAGTCACTATTTTCCAAAGTACTAACTATTCCATTTGAACTGTATAGTGTACTTATGACTTTTGTTGGATTTTGAAGTGATTAAAATGAAGCAAGTGTATTGTAGGGATTTATAACTTCTCTTTCAAAATAAATTGAGGACTTAGATGACCTGTTACAGAATGATAGTGTGGGGTCAGTTTACAAAAGACTTTATGTACAAAGCTGTTTGTAAGAGAGTTGTTAGGGCTTTAGATGTCCCAACACCATCCCCCCCCCACAGTGACCTTCCATCTACCACTGTCCTCATCTTCCCAACCATCCCCCAGGCCTACCCCCCATCAGGCACACAATCATTTGTTTTATATTGCTTGTTACAACTAAATGACTAAAGAAATCATAAAAACCATTTAAGTAAAAGGAAATTTGTGAAAATTGTTATATTTCACTAAGGGGATGTTAAATCTCTGAGGATTTACTAAGCTGTTTGTTGCTGATGAACCTTCTTTGTTATTTTCTTTGTTTGTTGGGTTCAGTTGACTTCATTGTGACTTGTCACCTAACTTGGCATGTTCCTACTAGAATTTCACTATCGTGGAGATTGAGGTGTCTAGAAACTTCAGTATCTGTAAAACTGTGCCCATGAGTTGACATGGCAGTGTCTGTTGGGACTTTCTGAAGCACAGGGGCTGGGACTGGGGTAGAGGACTGCCCACCCCTGCCACAGAAGACCCCAGATTTCTGAGCCTGGGCACCAGAGTACTGAGAATTCTCACAGTTTGGCTTCTCTGCAGGAATTATTTTTTTTATTATAACGCTTTGAGATAAACATTTAAAAAGCTGTTCATGATTGGGTTTCAGTCATACAATGTGCAGCATCCATCCCCACCAGTGCACATTTCCCACCATCAGTGTCCCCAGATTCCCTCCTGTCGGGAGCCGCTGGGGTCCCCCAATGATATCAGGGAACGAGTTCCCTTCAACCTCTGAAGCCGACAGGGAATGGATGAAAACTCAGGAGTCCAGCGCAGTTTTAAAAGACTTTACTCTCTCTCACAGGTTCTGGTATACAGTCCAGTAACAGGAAAACCCCAGGAATTTTAGGTTCCTAGCTGGGTCTCAGCCACGATTAGGTTTAGAATTCTAGGCCAAGACAGGCCTAACAGAAAAGAGAATGGAGAGGCAGAGAGGAGAGGCAGAGAGGAAAGAGAAGCCAAAATGGCCAAAATGCCCTTTCTCCTTTTTCCTAGCTTATTTTATTGATAGAACCCTGCCAAAACCTTCCAGCCCAGCCCATGATGGACTGGGCTATGTAGAGATGAAGTCAGGTTAATGACCCTATTGAGATGCAGATCTTTAGGTGGGTCCTATGACTCAAGCTTCAGAAATGCCAGAGCTGACTCCTGAGATAAGATCTCCCTAGCAGAGTGGGGAGGGCTGCATCTCTGAACCAGAAAGCAGTTCAGAATGTTATTTGTAGAAAAATGCATTGATACTTCCTACCATGAATATATAGCCAGCTGATTCCAGACTCTAGATCCCACCAAGGTCGAAAATCCATCAGAGTAATTCACTTAGGCATTACCTTTAGAATCAGAGACACATCATTTTTGCCCAGAGACACACTGGCATGTCTCTTTGAACAAGGAGAACTGATTCCATTATAGTTGATCCAATGTGGCCAAGTACTCTTGGAATATCTACATGTATGTCCCTTTGCGGGTACCTATGCGAGCAGGAACAGTATAGAACTGGGGCAAGCAAGATTCATAATATTAATGATAAAATTATTTATGCCTTATAAATTATGAAATCAATCTAATTCTACCTAAGCTCCCATCTTGTCTGCTCGGAGATTCCCTAAAGGCAGGGAGTAGCTCTTCACATAAGCTAAGTGTAGCTGGCCTAAGGCTCAGTAGGGCACTTCAGCCAACACCCCTCCTCCCTCCCCAGCCTGGCTGTATAGCAGACACTTTTCTCTTCTCCCTCTCTCTCCCCTCCCTTACACATCTGAAGGGATTATTAGTGAAGCAGTGGAGTTTGGCCATTGGCATAGTGGCAGCAATGGAGTGTGTGTGTGTGTATGTGTGTGTGTGTGGCTGCTGGGGATGGCAGGGCAAAGACTTGTCCCACCCTCCCTGAGGGTATTCCTGTGAGGTTTTTTTTTTTTTTTTTTTTTTTTTTTTGCTTTTTTGCTTTTTGGTCACACCGGCAATGCTCAGGGGTTTCTCCTGGCTCTGCACTCAGGAATTACTCCTGGAGGTGCTCGGGGACCATATGGGATGCTGGGAATTGAACCCGGGCCTGCTACATGCAAGGCAAACACCCTACCGCTGGGCTATTTTTTTTTTTTTTTTTTTTTTTTTGCTGTGAGGTCATTTTTAAACCCTAATTGTCCATCAAAACCAGCTGATTTCAGTGACGATAGAAGGGTGTCTTCACAGAGGAACAGAAATACCTAAGTCCAGAGAGCACTTCTGCAGCATTATCTCTAGACAGGTCTGTGTTTGGCTCCCCAGAAGATAATCAGGATTTTTATTAATATTTTATTATACCACCATGAGATATACAATTACAGTGTTGTTCATGTTTGGAGGTTTCAGTCACATAGTGTTCCAGCACCCGCCCTCTACCAGTGCCCATTTCCCACCACCAATGTCCCCAGTTCCCTCCCCCCCCTCCCATAGCCTGCCTCCATGGTAGGTTCTTTATCTCTTTTCTCTCTCTCCCTCTCTCTCTCTTTTCCTTCTCTTACATATTGTGGGTTGTAATACATACACTTAGAGGCCATCGTGTGCATTTTTTGCCTGTATGTAATGCTCAGTTCTAATCAGGATTTTTAAATGTCTTTAAAACCAATTCTTGAAGTTCTGCGTTATGGAGAATTATAATATTGGCAGCACCAATTTATCTAAAATGGAAAGCTACTATAGTTTCCAGGTTTTTTTTTTAATGAAGCAATTTTGTGACAGATCCTCAGCTGAAAAAAAAAAGGCAAGTTGGGGAACATGATTCTTTTTTGGGAAGAGAAGAAATGTCATTGCTGGGAGTAAGCTACAAATTCCCTCTCTGCCTCCGTCTTGTCAAAGCGTGGGTAGCTGTTTCTCTCCCCCTTCTCCTGTGAGGAGCAGTTCTGTGCGTACAGTAAGTTCAGTGGCTATGCCCAGCCCCTAGAGGAAATGGCTTCTATTGTTTTGCATTAAGGACTGAGGCTCTAGAAGAGAATCTTCTAGAAATATGAATGCTCAAGGAAGTCCAGAGAGTAGTGGTTATTTTTTGTTGTGAAAATTTTTTGAGAAAGATACTGGTTGGACTGAGCACTGGACGCAGTTGACTTCCTCCTAGGTCTGTGCTTGCCATCATTCCTGACAGTGCTTTCAGGGACCATTGGTTGAACTGAACAATTGGTTGAACTGAACAATGAAGGTATAATTCTAGTTTTGCTCTAGCATATACTTTGTGTTAATGGATTATTTTTGTCAACTTAATTCAGCATGAGTAGGTCTCCGGTCTAGCTAATGAACTGCATGACAGAACTAAATTTTTCTGTACTGAATATTTGCATGGAGAGAAGTAATGCATGTGTGTTTTTACAGTGGTCCTTCTTTCCTTGCTTTTCTCTTTTTCTTTTTCTTTGTTTCTTCCCTCCCTTTTCCTGTTCCTTTTTCTTCCCTCTTTTTCTTCCTCTTCCTCCTCCTCCTCTCTCCCTCTCCTTCCTCCTCCTCCTTCCCCTCCCTCGTCTTCCTCCTTCTTCCAAACTTTTTAGTTTCTAGAAGCATTGTGCTTCATACTTGGTGCAGATTTCTTGGTATTATTTTGTTGTGACATGTTCAACTAGAAAGCTCCTTGTTGAAAGTTAAAACAATTAGATAAAGATCAGTTTGTTGATTTGGTTCAATAAAAACATGTTGAGGACTCTTAGAACACAGAAAAAAAAGAAATCTGGACAATGGCACCGATTTGGGTTTGGATGTTGGTCATCTTTTGAAATGTGTCATCCAAGAAATAGGGAAGTGTTTCTACAGTTGGAGGAAACCCAAGCTTCTTATGTTGGGCCTCCAAACCTAGCATTTGAAAGCACTTTAAGTTGAAAGATAGCATTCATCAGTACTTGTGGACTTAGGAGATTGCCCAGAAGAAAGCTACATGTTGTTCTCATCTATTTATGCATGCCTGTTTTCCCATCAAGACAGAATCTGTTTCTCTATCTTCCTCTGAGTTGCGTTTTGGGAGAAGACTGGGGCAGGGTTTGGGGCCACACCCAGTGGTGCTCAGGACTTCCTCCTGGGTCTGTACTTTCGATCATTCCTGACAGTGCTTCCAGGGACCATATGGGATTCTGGGGTTGGTCCGGTTGGCTGCATGTAAAGCAAGCTCACTCCCTGCTGTACTATGGCTCTAGCCCTTGGGCTGCCTTTACGGTTAGCTTGGACTGGTTAAAGGTCACAGAGATTGTTGTGGGACTTCCAAGTTTTCCCTCCAAGAGGCCTTGCAACTTCTCTTCTTGCCTTTTTGCAATGCTCCCAATGTCGGAAGCCCTGAGGACCAGAGACTGCATCAAGAGGCAAGTCTAGTTAACAGCCAGGACCAGATCCTGAACCTGGAGTAAGGTCATGAAGACAGTGCTGCCTCAGTGAAGCTTGCAGATTCCAGGAGGGTGGGAGCAGCACAAGAGCCCTGCTGATTCCAGTAGGAATTGTTCACTCATGACGAGCAAGTTGGGGGCTTATTAGCTCATTAGTGTTGAGTATTTGCCATCGCAGCTAAGTGTTGCTGTAGCTTATTACATGGCAACTGACCTTCCCTCCTTAGAAAGTTTTATCGGGCAAGGTGTCAGGAGTTTTTATCCATTTTCTTGGTTCTCATCAGATCTGTGACATCAGTCTTTCGCCCTGTTTTATAGCTTTGGTAAAGAGAGGCCAGTAGAGCTAAAAGTATATTGCAGATGTCCGTAGCTAGTTAAGTGCAGAGCCAGGATTGAGTGGGATGATGCCGGACCTCTGACCTCAGGCCCATCAATCAAGTGGTCCCAGCAGCTTCTTCTGAATTAAAAAATTAATTGATTATAGGAAATAAGTAGTTAAACCTACCTATAGTGGCTGCTTGCTAAATCATGTTAAAATTAAATATTAAAATAAACATTACAATAAAATACTCAGTTTGTAGTTGGTATTAATCTTGAGTATTCAGCGAGCACACGTCAATTCTGTCTCTGAAGGGCCCAGAGTCAGCAACACTGTGAATGCAAGTACTTAAATGCATCAAAATTAGGCCTTGGCTTTTCCTAGATTAGAAACAGCTTTTATTTTTAATAATACTAAGAATATAATGTTTTCTTTCTGTGTGGTCAAGTTATGGAGATGTGGGAAGGAGAGGAGTTGTGAGTGGGACTGGAGAGATAGTTCGGGATTAAGGGCTTGCATGTAGCTGACACAAGTTCGATACCCAACTCCCCCAACCACCCCAAGACGGTCATTGGTAATCCCTGAGTGCAGAGTGAGGAGTAAGCCCCAAGTACAGCTGGTTCCACCTCCCCACCCCAAAAACAGTTGTGGGTACGACTTCATCGTTATTGTATTACATTACTGCCTTCAACATTTGTGTTATCACAGAATATCTTGTGGGGGCATAACTCGACAGCACATAGATGACATGGTACTAACACTCCACCAGAAAAATTCCCCAAATAGAAAGTGAGAGTCTTCCATTTTTGAAATGCTTTTAATTTTAACTGTCACCTTATTAACCATACATCAGAGTACCAGTTAGTACTACTAGGGAACCCTGACATATTTATCATCACTCATCTTGCCTTAGCAGCACACACTAATCAGAGCTGCCTTGGGCTTTATTGCCTGTTAAATAAAGCCTGGGAGCATTTTCCCATGATTTATTAGGAGTATCTTGAAAACTAGTTTCATTTGGGAAATACAATTTCCACTCGTTTTTCTTTTTTAACCTGAACTTAAACTTAATTCCTATTTTTTATTTTAAATCATCTCTTTTTTTCTTTAATAAATTACCAATGTATTTTTGTATCTTGATCTTTTATTCTGTTATACATGGACACAAATAATTTCCTTTGTGTGAAGATAGATCTGGAGAATATTAATTTATATTTGTGGATAGAAGAGAGAACAAGTTGAATTTTTCTTAGTTTCAGTGTGTGTCCAAATGAGTTGTAATTTTATTAGAATGTTACATTTGATAACAACAAAGAATTAAAACTATAACTGTACCTTTCATCTTTTTTTTTCTCCAAGGAGCAATCCTTGGGAAATTGCTTTATTCATGGGAAGTTTATTATTCCATACAAATTTCAGGAGTGTTTGGTTTGGTCAATTTCTTTGAAGAATGTCATGAGTATCCTTATAGGGACCACATTGAATCTGTATAAAGCTCTTGGGAGTAATACACTTTTGGTAATGATAATTCTCCCAATCGACGAGCAGGGAACGTGTCTCCCTTTCCTCAGGTCCTCTTTTATTTCTAGAGCAACGTTTTGTAGTTTTCTTTGTACAGATCCTTTAGATTGTAGTCAAACTGATTCCTAGATATTTGATTTTCTGTAATGCAATTGTGCATGGGATGGTTTCTTTAATATTCCTTTCTGCTCTTTCATTATTGCATATAGAAAAGTCACTGACTTTTAGGTATTGATTTTGTACCCTGACACTCTACTATAGAAACCTATTGTTTCTAGGAGCTTTTTGGTATAGAGTTTAGGGTTCTCTAGGTATGACATGTCATCTGCAAATAGTGACAGCTTGACTTCTTCCTTTCCTATCTGGATGACCTTAATGTTCTTTTCTTTCCTGATTGCTATGACTAGTACTTCCAGTACTATATTGAATAGAAGTGGTGAGAGAGGCAGCCTTGTCTTGTCCCCGATCTTAGGAAGAAGGTTTTCATTTTTTTCCCATTGAGGAGTCTCGCTGTGGACTTGTAGTAGATGGCTTTGACTAGATTGAGGAAGCTTCCTTCAATTTGCATTTTATGGAGAGTTTTTATCATCAATTGGTGTTGGATCTTGTCAAATGCTTTCTCTGCATCTATTGATATGATCATATGGTTTTTATTTTTCCTCTTATTGATATGATGTATTATGTTGATTGACTTGTGGATGTTGAACCATCCTTGCATTCCCAGGATGAATCCTACTTGGTCATAGTATATAATCTTTTTGATGAGTCTTTGGATTCTATTAGTTAGTATTTTTTTAAGATCTTAGCATCTGTGTTCATGAGGAAATTGGGCTGTTTTAGCGTAAAAAAAACTTAGACCTTCTAATGCCTTTCACAAAAGTTAGATCAAAGTGGATCTCAGCATCCGACATGAATCTATAAGGTACTTGGACAAAAACATAGGAAAAACTCTTTATAACATCGAAGCTAAAGTCATCTTCAGAGACAATACATCACTGACAAAGTAAATGGAAGCAAAGATAAGCCAATGGGATTACATAAAACTGAAAAGCTTCTGCACCTCAAAAGAAATGGTGACCAAGATACAGAGACAGCCCACAGACTGCAAAAGAATATTCACCCAAAGCCCATCTGATAAGGTGCTAATATCCAGGATATATCAGGCACTCGTAGAACTTTTCAAGAAGAAAACTGCCAACCTATAAAAAAATGGGGAGAAGAAATTAACAGAAACTTTCAAAAAAAGGAATTCAAATGACCAAAAAGCCATATGAAAAAGTGCTCTTGATCATTAAACATCAGGGAGATGCAAATCAAAACAAAATGAAGTATCATTTCACTTCACAGAGACTGGCATCCATCCAAAGGAGTAAGAACAACCAGTGCTGGCATGGATGTGGGAAAAAGGGACTCATCTGCTGTTGGTGGGAGTGTCGACTGGTCCAGTCCTTTTGGAAAACAATATGGACATGCCTCCAAAATCTAGATATTGAGTTCTCATTTGACACTGCAATGCCACTGCTAGGTATGTGCCCTGGAGACCCAAAAAGCACACAGCAGAAATACTATCTGCACTCTTTTTTACGATAGCCCGAATCTGGAAACAACCTAAATGCCTGAGAACAGAAGACTGGATAAAGAAACTTTGGTACAATGGAATACTAAGCAGCTGTCAGAAAAGATGAAGTCATGAAATTTACCTGCAAATGTATGGACAAGGAGACTATTATGCTGAGTGAAACTAGTCAGAAAGTAAAGAACAGACTGCATTCATTATTGGGATATAAATATATACCAGTGTTCTGGTAATTGTGGGAAATGGTAACACAAGACTAGAACTCAGCATTGAATATACACAAAGAGTTACATGATAAACCCTAACTGTCTGTAGGGCAAGTCACAATGTATAAGAGAAGAATTGAGAATGAGAGAGAGAAAGACAGAGACAGAGATAGAACCAGAGACAGAGCCAGAGAGAAAGAGGGAAAAGAAAAGTGCCTGCTATAGAGGTCAACTGGGGTGGGTGGGAAGGAATGTGGGGACATTGGTGGTGGGAATGGGGCACTGGTGGAGGCAGGGGTGCTGGAACACTTATGACTGAGACCCAATTATGAACATTTTTGTAATTTATAGTTGCATAGCCTTAGTCAATCATTGCTCATCAATCATTGCTCTGGTTTTGAGGTGACTACTAGAATAACCCACCCACACGGCAGAGCCTGGCAAGCTACCCGTGTCATATTTGACATGCCACATACCAATAACAATTATGGACCTCATTCCCGTGACCTGATGGATTGGTTTGAGGCTCTTTATGTTCCTGGAGCGGGCTGATGCCCTTGGGCTATCTCATATGTGACGGGACATATTGAGATGTTACTGGTGTCCGCTCGAGCAAATTGATGATATACGGAAAGACAGTGATACAGTGATATCTCACGGTGGTCTAAAAAATTTAAAAAGTATAAATAAGTGAGCAAAAAGCCCTGCAACAGCAAAGTAGCTGTCCACAGTCCCTGAGCAACTCATCAGCAGTTTACTAAGTGCCTGCTGATCGATTACATGACAGCCAAACTTAGTGTATATAAGCTTGTGTTTAAGAGAGGAAGGTGATGGAAAGAACTTTTTAAGTGGTAAAATACTACAATTCAAAACAAGTTATTCAAAGTAGTCAAGTTCACTTAATGGCTGTAGAAGAACCTTTAAAGGTGTCGTGGAAATGTGAACCAAGAATTCTTTAACGTAAGGCGGTGGTTTATGTATAGATACAAGTTATACAGATTCATGCTAACTGGCTTAAAACAAAATTGACTGAAACTGAGGGAGAAAACACCCCAAGAGATCTTTTCTTGAAAAAGTTGTTTAAGAAAGGGGATGACAGAATATGTGAAGACAGTGTACTGGCTTTCCTTAGTAAAATTAATATCAAAGTGGAAAAAATGACTTTTCCATAACATCTCTTTCTTACAGACATTTATGTTATTGTCATCAGAGAAATGTGTTACTTAATGTACAGGGAGTGTTTCATGAGTATTAGAATTAGAAATATTTAGTAATTTGTATGTTTAAACAGATGCCCATCTTTCTGTTCCTAAAATTTTCCTTTCATTAGCTCATCCTGGAACATCCTGATGTTGTAGAGGTCTTTGGATTTCTCCTTTTGTTGGTGCCTGGGAACTAACACTGTAGTTTGTTAGCCAGAGGTAAGGATCAGGCATCACCTGTAGGGTCTGTCGGTCATGGGGTCAGCCATACGGGCTGTGGCTACCTGAGTAGCATCCCTCATTTTCCAAACAAAGCCTTTGATAAGGGGAAAGGTTATCGTAATTGTATATTACTGTCCACCTGTCACTTTCCTTATGCACATGTATTTTACTTGTGGTACTTTTTGGTTTGGTTTGACCACATCCAGCAGAGCTCGGCCTTACTGCTGACACGGCTCAGGAATCACTCCCCAGTGTCCGGGGACTGCAGTGGAGGGGACTGAACCAAGCTCTGCCACATGCAAGGCGAGTGCTTTACCCACTGTACTTTTGCTCTGGCCTTTGTGATTTTTGTAATGTTTAATTTGATGCATACATTTGTTGTAACTTGTCACTGTGAGTTCAACGCTTTTTGTCATCTGAATTTCAGTTGACTGGAGGTGACTGCTGGGGCGCCTCTCCGCTCCTGATTTATTTATGGATGAGCACTGTTCCTGATCAAAGTATTTAGAGTTTGTGAGCTAGGGTGATGGTTATCTAGGGGTTAAGAGCCGGGGTGGCCACTTGTCTTGATGTGGCAGTTCCTGAGCACCGCCAGGGGTGCTGTGTAGTACAGATTCAGGAGTAAGCCCTGAGCACTGTTGGGTCTGAGCCAAAACCCTTCCCCAAGAAAGCTACTTAGACTTTGTGAAAATGCATGCTAGTGTGTTTTGTATGTTGGAGGAGAACCCGGATGAAATACAAGGTCACCAGAACTCGGGCGTATCTCTGTGTTTTTACTAACGCTGATGTTTGTTGTTGCTTCATAGTCAGGCATCAGTCCTGTGAGCATTTCGATGCGACAGACTCCTAGCATCGACCTGGGCTGTGGCTTATGTGCAGAATGGTTTCTCCTCAGGAAAATAACGTTGGTTTCTAATAATCACATCTGTAAGCCACATTCCCACATCTTCAAAGAAATTTTCTCGATAACAATCATTTTAATACTTTTTACTTTACAGAGGAGCCCCTTCTGGGTCCCACCACCACCACCTTTAATTTTAAGGTTTATTTTCCAATGGAAATCTGTTGTTTTGATTTGTGAGAACAAATCAAACTTGTTCTCACAGTGGAAATATCAACAACTTTTGACTTTGAAAGGACAACAAGGAGGAAATAATGTTAGTCTTTGATTTTCTGTGACTAGTTCAGGCATTCACAAATTTTATCATCGTTTTGACGTGCAGTAAAGCCAGACTGGGCTCTGCATGGAAGCAGAGCAAGGTGCAGGGCCCCGCTGTTTGCGGTGTCCGCTTCCTCTCCCGGAACTAACATCATCGCTAGATGAATCGGTCACTTTTCCACAGGCCTTTGTGAAAGAAGTCTTCCCTTTCCTTTTTTTTTTTTTTTTCTTTCTGGGTCACACCTGGCAATGCTCAGGGGTTACTCCTGGCTCTGCACTCAGGAATTACTCCTGGTGGTGCTCGGGGGACCATGTGGGATGCCAGGGATCGAACCCAGCTCAGCCATGTGCAAGGCAAACGCCCACCCAATGGACTATCACCCGGCCCCAGAATTCTTCCCTTTTCTGAGCCCTTCCTGGGAGAGCTTGATTCTTAGGACCCTCCCCGCACCGCCCCACCCCCCACACACACACGTTTCCTATCTTCATCCTTACTTCAACACGTATCTGATGTGTCTGCTTGAACTTTTTTTTTTTTTTAAATATAGTCACTGATGACATTTTTTTCAGGAAATTTTTTCCTTTCAGTGTGGAACTTTTCCCATTTCCTTAAATCTGTAGATTATTTTCTTTCATTGTTGTCAGTGTCACTGATGACATTTTCATCAGATTCTTGACATATTCATTTTATAATACACAGTATTACAGTCCTTAATTTTTTTTTTTTTTTGGCCAGTGACATTTTGGCAAACACTTGCCAGTGGTCAGCAGAGAAGGTCATTTCGATTCAGAATAATGAAATAAATTGCCCTGAAAGGTTTTTCAGTCCTCATAACTCGGGCTTGCAGAGGTGGGGGAGAGGGAGAGACAGATATACAGACAGAGAGATAGAGGGGGAGAGACAGAGAGAGATTTTTTACTTATAGTCTTTTTGTAATTTTAAGGTGGAGTATTTGAAAGCTTAATCAACTTTAAAAAGCACCTTGTGTGTGAATTACTAATTCATTATAGAAATGGTGGCTCAGCTGCTACTATTTTCAATGCTTTATCCATTGAAACGTCATTGTTTCTTGTGAACTGACAGTGAAGATCTGAAACTAAAGCCACTCACAGGTTCTTGACGGTTGCTTATTGCAGTGGAGCAGTATCACTTAAATGCTCACAGTTATCTGAAGAAAATGAGACAGCATAGACTCATTACTGTATATTTTCATAAATATCCTTCCCGTTCCAGTTGACAGAGTGGGTTCAGATTCATAACTGGAAGTTAAAAAAAGATGCAGCAACACTGTTCCTTATATTGTCACAGTCCCCTTACTTAATATATAGCAACTTTGTAAAATGTATTTCATTCGTGGTTTTCATCCAAATCTATTTTTATGTATTATACTTGAAGAAATAGACCTTATTGTTATCTTTACACACAGTATGCATGATGAATGGAGTCAGTGAAATTTAAAATATTCCAAGAAGCAGTATTTCTGTTGTCTAGCTCAGTCGAGAAAATGTACCTATTTTTTAAGAGAGAGAGAAAGAGAGAGAGAGAGAGAGAAATGTACTTACTCAAAACTAAGAAAACTAACTGTTTAGTTTGACTATGTAATTTTGGTTTTCATATATTCAAGTATTAACAGGATTTATCTGGAATGAATTTCATAGGACACCTAAATCAGCCTTCTAATTATAAGCCTCTGGTTGTGTACATTTTTCCCCTATTTTTCATCTCTTTGTCACTTTTTTCTTTATCTCTCATGTGTTCATTAGGTATATTACATCACGTGATGGCTATCTCACTCTCAAGTTCTTATTACTAAAGAGAGCACTCACTTAATTTTTTTTAATCAGATAATGTGTTTTTCCAAAGGCCAATTTTCAAAGACCCTTGCCTTTAGGACGTGGGTGTGTCTGCGCTTTTCAAGTACAGGTCGTCTGCCCCGCTTTGCTTTGTGCGAGGAGCAGGAGGCTGCAGTGGACAGCTGGAAGGGGAGCAGGACACACGCGGTTGCCCTTCACTCTCGTGGCCTCTGCTTGCCAGCCTCGTGGCTTGCAGGTTTATTAAAATGCTAATGACATTCATTCTGTTTTCATTGGCAGCTCTCCAGATTCGATTATTGCTATATCTGAGTAATAGCAGAGTGCAGCCTCAGAATCACCCTCGACTCTTTAACTGAAATTTTGTCAGTGGCTATCTAAATACCACAATGTCAAGTAGATCATATGTAATTTAAAAAAAACTGTATAAAATGAAATATTATAAGAGAGTTGTCATTTGTTTGGAAATGAATTTTTGTTGAGTTAGTGACAGTCACCCATGGTTCCTGCCTTGAGAACAATTTTATTTTCATAAAGGGTGAAATTAACAAAAATGTTTCCTTTCTGGTTAATATTTTCTTTGCTTATGCTAAATCTTGATACGCTTTGAAGCTTAAAATTCTTAAACATGGCTGTGGGGTGGGGTATTTCAGTAGTATAGCACTATTGAATTGACATTTGTGTGACCCTAGGTTCAATCCCTGACATTATATATACACACACATAGGCAGACACAAACACACACGCACACACACACACATGCACATTTGTTGTGAATTTGGTCCAGAACAGAACGAAGAAGTAAAAGTAGCAATGATAAAATCAGCTCTGTCCCTGGGTTATTGTTCATTGGGATAATTTAGAACAGTAGGTTTTTCCTACATGTAAAGTGAAACATATATGCAGTGAGAAATTTTGTTAAATAGTATAGCCTTGTCAGTCACTGAATAATAATTGAAAACGAAAACCTAAATCTCAAAAGGCAATTTTTTATTGTGGCAGAGATTTTAAAATGAAAGGGTCAGCCAGTAATTTTTTATAGCATTTATTCCCACTCATTATGGAATCCAGCTTTTTCAAAACCCAGATCCTAAAAATTCATGAGACACCATGAAAGGATGCATGATTATGCGAGTTGCTTGCAATAATCTCTCTTCTGCAGCATCAAGCGCCTTTAATGGGGTGAGTGTACTTTAATACCAAGATCAGATTTATATATCTTAGGAAACGGGCTACACACTGATGAACAGCATTAAATTGACATAATGACTCTTAGTGGTTATAAATGTAGCTTTTCCTACTTTAATTGGCTATGACTAGACTGACCTTTTCTCTGTAATTGCAAGTACCGTACAGTAATTAGACAAACCATGATTCCTTCTGAAATAGAGTAGAGGAAGAAAGCTCTCAGTCACTAGCTTGGCGAATACAGAGTAAAATTGGGTTGGCATTCTGTTGGGGGAAAATGAGCTATCAAAGAAGAAATATAGCTTTTACCAATTATATTCTGCACCGGGTTTAAGTTCAAGCTAAGGATAAAAGTCCCAGAGGAAAGCACCTTCATGTTCTCAGAGTCAGTGCTCATACTTAAGGACAAAATCTAGTCCTAGAAAGAAGTTGAAAGTTAAAAAAAAAAAAAGAAAATCGGTGAAGGTGCTGCTTTTGATGATTAGAGGAAGTAGAGGACCAGAGAGAGAGGCTTACCGTGTGGTTGTAATAGTTCTGAAAGTCCTCATGGGGTGTGGGGCAGATCTCCCTTCCTACGCCCACAGACCTCCACCGAGTGTCTCGACTGAGGCCATGGAGAATGCTGCTACTCAACCTGAGGACTGGTGACACTTATGAGGACCCTTTCCTTTATCAGAGCAGAACTGTTTCCTACTCCGCCTCTGGCCTCAGGAGAAGGCCAGTCAGTTGTCAATTCTTTAAGCTTCCACAGTGGGGAAATATAGCTAGGACTCTGGCAGAGAGTGGGAGAAAGGAATTTCTTTTCCAGCCACCAAAATTATACCTAAACCGTCAGCTTGTCTGGAAGTTGTTGGGGAAAGTAATCGGAGCAAGTTGAAAAGAAAAACAGTATAGGGACTGAAAAGATAGAAGTGGAGAAGGTGCTTTCTTGCATATGACTGACCTGGCTACACTCCAGCTCTGCATGTGGTCCTCCCAGCACCTAGTACTGATCCCTGAGCACAGAGATGGAGTAAGCCCTGAACACAGCTGAGCATGGCCCTCAAAGAAGGAAGGTAGGCAGGAAGGGAAGGAGGTACGGAGGAAGGGAAGGCTGCAGGGAGGGAGGACAGGAAGGTGGACCAGAGGCAGGACAATAAAATAAACTCGTGGCTGCTTTTGTTACCTATCCCAAGGCCTTCACAGTCGCCCACTGCTCGCCTCTCAAAGTTTTTCATGAGTCAGTCGTATCACTCACCAGTGCTAAATCAGTTTAGCACCCAGTCTTTCTTCCCTCTCATTAGAGCAGTTAAAGCCTGTTTACTTTCCCTATATAGAAATAGAAATACAATTGCTGTAGAAATTTTGCTTAGGTAGAATAGCGCTGTTTGTCACCCGAAATCAGTTAACCCTAAGTGGAGTCTTCTTGAGTCTGCTAGAGCCATGCAACTGGCATGTGAAAGATAGTTGAAAGAATTTGCTGTACAATATGTGAATTTACTGTACAATATGCTGGTGTTAATCAAAATACAAGGTGAAGTCATTAAACAGCATCTATGCCTGGGTTGGAGAGCTGGTACAGGTGTTCATGCATTTGCCTTGAATGCTGCTGATACTGGTGTGATCCCAGGTACTACATGGTCCCCGAGGCAGTTCCAGGAGAGATCTTGAGCACAGAGCCAAGATGACCCCTGGGGATAATTAGGTATGGCCGTATCCCCCTTCTTCCCACTGAACAGAAACAGAAACTATTCATACATGCAAATTGGAGAACATAAACTCCAAATACTAGAACGTTAAACCTGGGTTCCAGAGTGTGCAGAGTTGATGAAACTGGAGAGAAGAGGAGTGGGAATTGGGAATGTCATCAGACTGCCATATATATATATTCTTCCAGAAATCCCTTTACTCTCAGAGGCAGGTATTGCTAAGCAAAGAACTTTGTGAAATCCTGAAACACAGATGTTCTACTCACTGCCCCGTTACAAATGCAGGGGCATGGTAGATGCTTAATGACTATCTTCTGAATAAAGAGGAAGTGATACACAGTCATTTCCTCTGTGTCTTCTTGGATCTCACAAACAATTACTTATAATACTGCTTAGCAACAGATCAGGGCAGTTCTGCTTCCAAGAACTCACTTGGGAATGGAAAATGTCACACTGGGCAAGTTGGCTAAATCTCTTGTGACTCTTGGTTTCCGATTTAAAAAATGGGAATAATTCCCCTGCAGATTTTTTAAGGAATTTAAATACCTAGAACAGCACTTAAATACTAAATTTCAGAATGTAGTTCTGAAGATAATGTGAGCTGCACGCTGCTCAAAATTACAAATGCACTTTGTGCAGAATCAAATTTAGAATGGATTTGTTTTATTTATAGATGGCAGTTTTCTCCTTAACTTTTCTAATTCACCCTAAAATATTTCTACAATTGGTTTCATAAAACTCATTGAAATCAGTACCTTATATAAAGCCTGACAATAAACTTCTTTTCTGAGTTTGTTTCCTGATATTTCTAAGCGTTTTATCAGCAAGAACAATTTTCTCAAGAACACCTAGAAATGAAAATATTCTCTAAATAGAACTACAAAACACATCCAAAATAAATGTGATGAGCAAAGCTAACAGTCCAAACTGCTGCCAGGTCAAAGCAAGAATTTAGGATCATAATCATCATACACAGAAATAATCCACAGACAAACATTAGAAATAGAGAAAATAAGCAATTTATTATTCAACCATGACATTAGGTCACACACAAACCAGGATTATCAACTATAAATCCTAAGAAAACTTGGTAATAATGGAAAATATGAATGCAAAATTTGTATTCTTGGAGCAGACTTCACTACTGCACTTCTTTATATTATAGTAGCATCTTTCATGAATATCTGTATTTTATAATTAATAACTTTACCAAATGTGTTTTAAATGTAGCTTTGTGTTCTTAATTCTGTGCCTTTCAGTTATTTATGCCTTATTTCTTTGTTACAGGATGTCTTTTTGATCATTGCAATAGTGTCTTATTTACAAATGCGTACTGAGAGTCATAACAATTATTTATACTACTGTGCCATATATTGATTAATTATGCTCAGAAACTCTGATTTACATATATAGTCACCTGTAAATCACACAAAATCTTTATGAGCTACTACTGATATGCCCCCTTTACAGATAAGAAGAATAAGGTAGAGGGAATGTTTAAATACCAAGCTCAACAGCAAACAGGCAAGAATTAGCAGAGCCAGAATTTTAATCCACAGCCTGACTGAGGGCTAGTGTTCATAGTCAACCCTCATGCACAGCTCCACAAGTTGGCTCTAATGGATTTGCAGTTAGAGTGTGGGAACTTCAGTATTTCTGTATGTTCTCAGGCATGGCCCTTCTTATTGGCCCCTCTCTTTTGAGGGTTATTGTTTTCTTATTTTAGGTTGAATATATTTCATATTTGGCTTTATGTATTCAGTGATTTTATTCCTATATTTTATTATATAAAATAATAATATAATTTATACTATGCAACTAACTTTTTATTCCTATATTTTAGTTATATTGTATTGGTAAATGACAATAAATTTTCTGTACTTTTCAAATCTCTTTATGTCTATAAACTGAATAATTGACCAGCCTTCTGAATTCATATTATTTCTTTTTTTTAAGTATTTATTATACCACCGTGAGATATACAAATAAAAAGATATACAATTAAAAAGTTCATGTTTGGGTTTTGGTCATACAGTGTTCCAGCACCCGTCCCTCCACCAGTGCCCATCTCCTACCACCAACATCCCCAATTCCCTCCCCCCCTCCCCCAGCCCTCCTCCATGGCAGGTTCTTTATTTCTTTCCCTTTCTCTCTCTTTCTCTTTTCCTTCCCTTCCAGACTATGGATTACAGAACATACATTAAAAAGGTTGGCATGTGTATCCTTTTGCTTCTATTTAATGCTCAGTTCTAGGTTGGCATTAGTTTCATAGTTAATCCTCCTCTATCTTAAAGGTTAAATAGCATTTGAAAATCATGATAAATTTGACCTCTTTCCAGAATTTGGCCTTTTATTTTTTTCATGTCTGACTGTATCTTCTAAGATGCTAAGAGGCAAGTTATAGTATTTAAGCTTAAAGCTTAATTATTTATATCTACTTCTTACTTTCCAGTAAAATTTCTCCTTTTAGAGCAGGTATATTAAATGAATCTGAATGACAATAGTTAGTGATAGAAAATTACCATTGTTCAGGCAATTGAGTGTAGTGTTCGGCAGTAATTGGTACATTCTTTTTATTTAGCATTAAACATTTGAAAAACTAATAATTTTTATTCCTATCAAGTATAAATTACAGATTTCCAGCTTTAAATAATTAACTATATTAAATGATTCTTTTCAATTGAATTTATTTTGTATATGCTGTATTAAAATGAATTTATCTATAGCTTTTTAAAGGAAAATTATTCATTTGAATTTACTGATTGTTGAGCCTTTACAATAATGTACCTAGAATTGTCCATAGAATACAACAAACATGATCATTTAGAATTTAGAAAAGTATTGCATTGAATTTTGTTGTGTACTCTTTTAAAGGCAAATAAGCCTGGGCCAGAGAGCTCATACGGCAGGCTGGGCTTTTGCCTTTTACTTGGCTGACCCAGGTTCAATCCCCAGCATCCCATATAGTCCTCCAACACTTCCAGGAGTAATTCCTAAGTGCAGAGCCACAGGTAACCACTGAACATTACTGTGTGTGGCCCCCAAACAAATTTAAAAAAAGAAAATTGAAGAAAAGAAAATGAGCCTTCCTATAAAAGATACCTTGGCATATTTCTATAACCAGATTTAATAAACTATATTTAAATAGGAATTTTTTTTTTTCAATTTATTTTTTTTTAATTTTTTATTTTTTTTATTTTTTTAAGTATTTTACTATACCACCGTGAGATATACAAATAAAAAGATATACAATTAAAAAGTTCATGTTTGGGTTTTGGTCATACAGTGTTTCAGCACCCGTCCCTCCACCAGTGCCCATCTCCCACCACCAACATCCCCGGTTCCCTCCCCCTTCCCCAGCCCTGCTCCATGGCAGGTTCTTTATTTCTTTCCCTTTCTCTCTCTCTTCTCTTTTCCTTCCCTTCCAGAATATGGATTACAGAACATACATTAAAAGGTTGTCATGTGTATCCTTTTGCCTCTATTTAATGCTCAGTTCTAGGTTGGCATTAGTACCCTCGACTATTATTAGCACCCTGTTCCAAGAGCTTTAGAATATGTTTATGTTAAGAACTTTGCTATACAACAAAGTGAACTATGAAATGAAAACTTTCTTTTCATTTAGTAAATTATTTTTTCCTGTAATTACCTCATTGCATGTTATCCTTCATTTACTAATTTCCTCCCTCCCCAAACTTTGTTCAGTGCCACAGAGATGGTAGGTCTCCACATTTCATATAGCAAGCTGTAGTTTTTTGCTTCGTCCATATCTAAAATGGATTTACTTAAAGTCCTGCTTCTTAATTTGAATAATATAAATGACGTCCAGAATGATGAAGATAGAGTTGGGAAATAACGTTTTGCTAATCGGTGCTGCACACGGGACCTGTCAAGTCACTGTGGTTCTTCCCACCCCTGCAGAACCCCCTGGGAGTGGCTTGCGTAGCCTGGGAATGCCCAGCCTCGGGCCTGAGCAGCACCGTGTCCGGGACTCTCCTTGTGAACCTGTGGACTAGGAGTCACTTTCGAGGGGCAGCTGCACCTCCTGAGCAGTCCCTGGTGGAGACCCCAATCGAAAGTGATTAAAATACATCTTGAAATTTAATTCTAAATAAATTCAATTTGAAATTTGATTTTAATTTAATTTGCAACTTAATTTTAATTCAGATTAGATTTGAATTCTGATTTGAAATTTAAATTAAATTCAAAATTTCATATTTCATTTTAAAATTAAATTAAAGAAATTCGCATATGTAGAACAGATTATACTTATCCACACTATTTTATCTTGTGATTTTGTTGTTGTGATTGTTGTTTGGTTTCTGACTGCAAAGTAGGTACATTGGAATAAATCATTATTATTGGGACTTCCATAGTAAAGCAGCAGATTTAATTGCTGCTGTTAATGTTTGTTCCTTCATTAAGTCTGATATATCCAGCTGGAAGGATAGCTGAAGAAAATTCTTTTCTACATAGAAACATGCAATGATTCCCCAAACTTGTTTTGAATGAAAACGTAAGTTTTACAGAGCTTCTTTCATCAGAAAAATATAAAGTTTAATTTATAGCATTATGCTAAAAATCACAATCAGCTATAACATTTTCTTCTCAGAAGTTGTAAAATTTCCGGTTTGTGAGAAAGGAGACGCTGCTCTTTCACGAAGCAGTCTGCTATAAGAAGGACTTGCAGAGTCGCACTTTGTAATGAGCTGTGTTCATTTGTTTTGTAGAATTACAAATGCGGTTACTTGCAATAACTGCATATCCGTACTAACTTCTCCAGATAGTTATTAATTGATGTCTAATACATATATCCTGTTCTTAGGTTAAATATATCCATAGAGGATTTTGTTCTTTTTATGTATCAAATGTATATGTTTTTTGAGCATATTATTTGTCATAATAATGATCTAGATGCTGAGCATGAAAGTGAGCAATTTATTTGCATGACATAAATATATATGTACATATTATGTTACCAATATCCAAGTTCAAGTGAAACATGTATCAGGAGGTCCTGTCAAAGGTGGAAATTATCACAAACAGGTGGGAGTCAGAGGTTAGGTAAGACAGAAAATGGAACAGTGTGCTAACAATTGTCGAAAGTACTAATACCAACCTAGAACTGAGCATTAAATAGAGGCAAAAAGATACACATGACAACCCTTTAATGTATGTTCTGTAATCCACAATCTGGAAGGGAAGGAAAAGAGAAAGAGAGAGAAAGGGAAAGAAATAAAGAACCTGCCATGGAGGCGGGCTGGGGGAGAGGGGAGGGAACGGGGATGTTGGTGGTGGGTGCTGGAACACTGTATGACCGACCAAAACCCAAACATGAACATCTTTGTAATTGTTACTCACGGCGGTATAATAAAATACTTTAAAAAATTCTGATCTAGATGCTGAGCATGAAAGTAAGCAAATTTGGGACCCCTGACCTTCTAGACATCAGTGTGGGAAAGATAATCAATAAGATGTGTAATTAGCATATTAATAATTAGCATACTATGATGCTTACCAATAGAAGTCCTGAGAAGTGAGGGAGCCTAGGGCATGTTAGGGCAATACAAAGAGCCACCTTGCAGGGCTGCAGGAGCATCATGGAAGGGTTGCGGCATTGCCCTGTTTCACTAGAGCAACGTTATGGACATTGCAGACAATTAAAAAAAAAAAGAAGATAGTCATCTCATATTTTAGCAGCTTCTGATGTCTAAGACTGCCCTCACCATAATAAATAGTTCCACAATTAACAAAATTTTATATTTTAAATTGAAATTAAAATTTACCGTAGAAAACGAGCCACAGTGGTAGTGCAGTGGGTAGGGTACTTGCCTTGCATCTGGACAGCCTAGGTTAGATCTCCAGCATCCCATAAAAGTACGTCAGGCCCACTAGGCGTGATCCCTGGACGTAGAGTCAGGAGGAACCTGTGAGCACTGCTGGCTGTGGCTCGAAGCCTCCCTTCTACCCAGAAAATTAAATTAAATCAATACTTCAATTTTTAGCATCAGTACCATCCTTATTCACAATCTTGGTCCAGTTAATATCTAGGAACATATAATTTTAGTGTGCAGTATGTAACTTTGTACTATTATTATTATTAAATGAATTATTAAATAAAAATGCAGAGAGAGAGAGAAAACAATTACAATCGAAATTAACCAGAATGTAAAGGGTGAAATCGAATCCTTAAAGTGCTCAGTAAAAATTATTCTATAACTAACTTTTGTTTGTTTACTTTGGGGCCGTAGCTTTTTGGTGCTCAGAGCTTAACTCCTGACTCTCTACTCCTGGCAGGACCCGGGAAGCTTGCCTGGTGCAGGCGATTAAACCTGGGTTCACCTTGTGCAAGAGCCCTGCTCGCTGCACTATCTTTAAGCTCCTCTACAGCTAATTTATATCTGTATTATTGGGGTATGTTAGATGTTTACTTAACTATGAACGGATAACAGACCACAAGAGATGGGTCGTTTAGGAAAGCACGCTTCTAGGTTCAACAATTGTCAACACTGACACTTTCTGGAATTTCGAATGTTGAAAATGTGAATATCCTTCAGTGTATGTGCGTATGTGTGGATCTGTTTCCCTATTTTGTGTTGAATTATTCAGTTTGCCATGAGCAGGAAGTTGATTAGTTTGTAGGCAGTTAGAGGGAAGGTACAAATTTATTGAATTATCTAATTTTGTTCTCAATTCTGAAAGAAGCTTAACTTCTTGTTAATCTCTAGCCACCCTGTTACTTAAATGTTTAAAAATTCCTAGTTTCTGGACACACATCTTTAGCCTCCTTCTTCTAAAACAGCTTGTGAGTATTATGAACCAGCCTAATTCCTCTGCTCTTAGTTGGTCTACACAGAGCAAGTTACTGGGTCGAAACCTGTTGGTGCTTTTGTTCATTTATTCTCTTGTCATCGTCAAACTATTTGCTTTGATATCTCATTGCTTTCCCCGGAGTTTTCCCTTCATCTTCGATATTATCTCGAATCCTTTCTGCAACATATTTTGCTTTACTTTAAAAATAGAAATCTTCTGTCTCCCATACTTTTATTTTGAAATTAACAATGCCTTTAAAATCAGATGTTCAGTGTTATTTGTTGGAAGATGGAGGCTCCTGGAGTGGAAAGTACTGGCTTTACCAAGACTTGGTAGTGTTTAGGGTTGATGGGCCTGCTTACAAAGCCTGGCCACTGCCTGAAAGACGGAAATTTTGCAAGTTTATGTGGCCCTGGGCTCCTCAGTAGGGCTCAGAAATGTCAGTGACAACTATCTGAGCATCATTTGTTTTGAAGCATTTTTGATAAATCTCTGTATAACAATTATCATATATAGACAGCCTGAAAAAAGAAGTGAATAGTACTGTGAATTTTACTGTTTATAAAACAATGGTCCTGACTTTGAATAAGGCTTATCTTAAAAAGGAAAAGTGATTCTTGATATGTGTGTATGTATTTGTGTGTGATCAAACCCAGAGTCATGAAAGCATGCACTGTATCACCAAGCTGTGTTCTCTGCCCCTTGAAGTGTGTGTGTGTGTGTGTGTGAGAGAGAGAGAGAGAGAGAGAGAGAGAGAGTGCGTGTGGTGTGTGTGTGTGGGTGAGAGAGAGTGTGTGTGTGTGTGAGAGAGGGGAGTGTGTGTGGGTGAGAGAGAGTGTGTGTGTGTGGGTGTGTGAGAGAGAGTGAGTGTGGGTGTGTGTGAGAGAGAGAGAGAGAGAGAGAGGGAGGCAGGACAGCTTTATGAATAAAACTTGTTTAGAGAGCTATGAGACACAAGAGGGGAAATGTGTTCAAGAAAGAACATAAGCAAAGAAACTTAAAGCACGCAAGCAGCAGTTCAACTGCGGACATGGGCTTACAGAGCAAGCTTCAGTTTTTAAAAATTAAAGTTTCCTGTCTCAGTCATGGATGCTGTGGTTCCTGGCCACAACCAGTGAAACGATGGGGTTAACGCCTTGCAGCATTTAAATGCTGGTGTGCACAGTATAGGCAGAAGTGCCTTTTCAGTTGTAGTTCCCCAATGCTTCCACCTCTTAAGGAACTCGAAGAAAGGTTAGGTTTCTTGGTACTGTTACCAGTGCTATTGTTTCTGTGAATTGAAGAGATGAAGTTCAGAGAAGTAAATTCAGTGTTATCTAGTAGTTGATGCCACAACTGGGATTTGAATTAAGTTAATTTTCAAAGACTTTCTTTGTGTAGAATAATAGTTTAAAATTATTTAGGGGCCCGAGCGACAGTACAGTGGGGAGGGTGTTTGCCTTGTATGTGGCCAATCCTGGTTCAATCCTCGACATCCCCTGAGCACCATCAGGAGTGATTCCTGAGTGCAGAGCCAGGATTAATCCTGACCACCCCCCCCAGAATACATTAAATTGTAATTTCTGCTTTGGAGTTAATTATCTTAAGATTTACTTTATGTGCTACGGAGCATTTTAAGATTGCCAAACAAAATGCTGGGTACCCGATTCAGGTTAAATTTCACTTAAAAAAAGTAATAAATGCATTATAAAATTACATTTTTTGTCTTTTTTTTTCTTTTTAATTTGTTAAACCTGCTTTGTAAACCATTTCTAGTGTATATTGTCCTAATTCACCTTTTTGGGCTTTTTTAAAAAAATATTTTATTATACCACCATGAGATATACAATTTCAAAGATGTTCATGTTTGGGTTTCAGTCATACAGTGTTCCAGCACCCATCCCCCCCATCAGTGCCCATTTCCCACCACCAATGTCCCTGATTCCCTCCATACTCCCTAGCCTACCGCTATAGCAGGTTCTTTATCCTCTCTCTCTCTCTATTTATCTCTCTCTCTCCCTTCTCTTACACATTGTGGATAGTGATACGTACATTTAGAGGTTATCCAGTATATCTCTTTGCCTATATTCAATTCTCAGTTCTCAGTTCTAGGCTGGTATTATAGTTTTCAATGATTATTAGCACACTGTTCCCTTCTCTGTCTTACCTAACCTTTGATTCCAACACACTTGTGGTAGATTTACCTTTGACAAGACCTCCTGATTCATGTTTTGCCTGTCCTTGGATATTGGTATCATAATATATATATATGCATATGCATATGTTTATGTATATGTATATGTATATGTATATGTGTATGTATATGCATATGTATATGTATATATACACACACATTTTGTCACTCAGATAAATGCGGTCATTCTATATATCTGTCTTTTCCTTCTGGCTAATTTTACTCAACAAGAGCCTTTCCATGTCCATCCATTTATAGGCAGATTTCATAACTTCATTTTTCCTAACAGCTGCATAGTATTCCATTGTGCAGATGTAACAAAGTTTCTTTATCCAATCTTCAGTTCTTAGGCACTCTGGTTGTTTCCCACATTCTGACTATTGTGCTAATTCACCTTTTTGTACTGTAGGGACAGAATAAGAGTTAAAGCACTTGCCTTTCATTTCATGTGGTCATGGTCAACCGTAGTTTGGTCCCTGTCATCATTGGAATTAACCCTGAGCACAAAGTCAGGAATAGCCGGGCAGTGCTTGGGTGTGACCCTAACTCGGATAACACACTCTGCTCCTCGGTGTCTTAACCAGAGAGACCTGTCTTGCAGCAGAGATAACTCCGGTGTCCCCAGATTCTGAGAGGGAGTTTGTCCCTCTCTTTGGTACTTTGTATTTCACTCTACTTGTTGGTTCACCCGCCTTCCGTTCTGTGAGTCTGATGCTTCTTGGAGCAGTGGTGGTTAGTTTTAAAAGGTTTGTTTTTGGAGGGAGGGGATTGTTGGGTCACATGAGGCAATGCTCAAGGGCTTATTCCTTGCTCACAATGACTCCTGGTGGTACTCGGAATCATTCAGAATTCTAGGCATCAAATCTGGGTTGGCTGCTTGCAAGACAAACGCTTTACCCACTGTACTGTCACTCTGCCCCACTTTTAAACATTTTGGTGCTTTACCTGTTGAAAGAATGAATGCTAAACTGCTGTGGCCTACTGACCCCTTTGGAATTGAGGTAACACTATTATTCAACCTGTAGCTATACATATTCTTCTCAACTTATCTTCTCATATTTTATATCAGGTGAAAAAGTTCATCAAACCACAGTAATCAAAATGTATATTAATATCTAAAGCACATTGGTCAGGAGCCGGAGCGATAGCTCAGTGGGTAGGGCATTTGCCTTGCACGTGCCGGCCCATGCCGGCCTGGGTTCGATCCCCGACATCCCTTATGGTCCCCTGAGCACCACCAGGAGTAATTCCTGAGTGCAGAGCCAGGAGTAACCCCTGAGCATAGCCGGGTGTGACCCCAAAAAAAAAAGCCGGAAAAGTAAAGCACATTGGTCAGTCTCTGTCTGCTGGCCAGCAGGCTCAGTAATAGGACCATGATGTTACCTGATTAGATGATGGTTCTCTTGTGCAGTAAATAGTACAGGGCCATGAAATAAAGCCACAACCTATCTTTATGGAATATTTGGCATTTTGTTAAGTATAGGGTTTTCACTGTTTTTATTTTAAAAATAATGCGTGTATGTGTGTATATAGATATAGGTATATAGATATAGCTATATCTATGTATATAGATATAGGTATAGATATAGATATAGTACCAAACTATTAATGATCTCAATTACTGACTAATTTTTTCTATCTATTAAAATTATATTGTTCTGCTTAAATATTTTTGGGCATTTAAGAAGACACATTTTGTATTCACATGTGTTTTCTCGTGGGAGGCAGGTTTCGGCACACCCAGCAATGCTCAGGATTTACTCTGGGTTCCCCTCAGGGCTCACTCCTGGTGAGGTTGGGGGACTCCTAACATAGTGCTGGGGACTGAACCAGCTTATGCCAGGGCAGTGGAAGCTCCTTAATCCTGTGCTGTGTGCTCAGCCCCATACTACCTGTGTTTTTTTAATTGTATATGTTAGTCTCCTATTTAATCAGTTTCATAGATGACTGAACTGTAAAACCTTTAAATTCCAGTAGGTAATGAAATGTATCAGCAAACTCAAGGATATAATTCCTTGCCTCTTTGTTTTCAGCTTACCACTGGACTTTCCTGTAGAAGAGTGACTCATTAAAGTAATTATTTTTTTCTGCCCTTGATATTATGGTTTCTAAGTGTCAAGTATGACATTGGAGCATGTTACATTCATTACTGTAAGCAGTAAAACATATTGTTCATTCTGCAATCACTTACTTTAATGCCTGCCAGGTTTTTCACAGGGGGAAAATTTTAAGTAGAAACATAGGTGTCCTTATTTAAATTGCTTTTTCATTTTGCATAACAGAAAGATCAGTTGTATTTGTATGGGTAACATTTCAGCCTAGGTCAGAGTTATTTTTGCAAAAAGTTTCACTGCCAGAATTATCTGTCTTAGCCAAAGTTTTTTCCTGGCATGTTCAGATGGCTCTGCCCTTCTTTGGAGTGCTCTCTTGACTCCTGATTTGGGAATTAAGATTTCGTTAGAAACCTTATCTCACCTTTCTGTGTATCTTGCTTCATTAGAGCTGATAAAGTAAGAGCTGCAGCAAATACTGAACACTGAAGATCTGACAGACTCCCTGGTACAAATCTTTTAAGAGACAAGCTCTGAGTTTGATTGACAGATTGTCCTGTAATTTTGTGAGTGAAGCAAAAGAGAATTTTCTGTATTAACCAATAAGGCAGATGGGCCCAAGTTTGATGGGCTTAATTTAGTTCTGCTTATGTTTCGATGACTTCTTTTTATTCTTTTTATGGAAAGTAAGACAAGCAGATACAATATGCACATTGAGGCAGATACTATGTAAAATACTATATTTGAAGCTCTTATTCAAAGAAAGTTATGAAAGACTCGAGGGGACTGGAAAGGACTGAACTGAGGACTTCAGCAGACTGTTAATGCTGAAAGTATGGGCCTCACCCAGAGCCTTATGGTATGTTACTTAAGCTGCTCTCTGGGGACAGATTGGTCAATGTAACAACCATAAGGAATGAGGAACCCACATGAAAACTAAAAGTCGGATTCATCAATGATGCTAAAATCATTGTGGGGAAAGTTGATGAGAAAAGGATAATTTTATAACCTCCCAAGATGATTGTGAAGACCAAAAGGTACCTCTACAGTGGCAAGATGAGCTATATCACCTTAATCAAGTCATCAGTCCTCACGTCAGTTTTGCAAGAAAGGTCGTTATGTGCCTGTGACATGATGCTGAACAAGTACAGAATCACCTGTGCCTTTCCTGCCAGAAATGCTTCGTCTGAACTTAATCATCACGCAGTCGTCAGGTGAATTAAGGTTACAAAACATTCTACAAGAACTGTCGTGGACTCTTAAAAATGTCAGTGTGACTAGAAGACAAGAATAAAAGTTAAGAGAACATGACAGTGAAATGCCTGATCCTTCATTAAATCCTGGATTGGGAAAAAATAGAACGATGGTAGGGTGGGTGAAGATAAACTGTATAAAAGAAAAATGATTGAACCAAATATTTGATTTCTTGGGCACAGTTGCGATGTTATGACTTAACAGGAGACTGTCCTAGTTCTTAAAAGACATATGTTGGAGTATTTATAGATAAAATGTTGTGGTTTCAAAAATTACTTTCAAATGATTCTGCAAAGAGAAAAAAAATAATGTGTGTTTATCATGCAGTAAGCGTGTAAGGTTAATTATAAACCTAAATGAAGGGTTCATGGGTATATAGCCAGCTCTCTTTCTTCTTGGTAAGGGTCATCAGGTAAAGTTAAAAGTTTGTTCTTTTATTCAAAGCAAATAAATGATATCAGATTCCTAACCACTTAGATGATTAAAGTTTAGGGTGAGAGTCAGGAGCAGCCTCCTAAGAGTTTTCTGCCAGTGGGATCCCTTCCCAGAGTCAGGAAAATAATCAAGGTAAATAGGGAACATACATACACAACATATATGCTTGTATGTATGTATGCATGTATATGCATGTGTGTTTATATATTTATATTCTCTTTAAATATGTTTGTATAATCACCACTTGTCTTCCCGTCGTACATCTATATGCTCGAGCAGGCAACATCTCCATATGTCCTGTCGCATGCTAGTGTAGCCCGAGGGCATCTGCTCACTCCAGGAACACGAAGAGCCTCAAACCATTCCTTCAGGTCATGGGAATGAGGTCTATAATTGTCACTGGTTTTGGCATATCAAATATGATATATATATAAATATAAATATATCTACTACCGTGTAGTATTTGATATGCCAAATACCATGGAGATGTTACTGGTGCCCGCTCAAGCAAATCGGGTCAAAGGGAAGACAAGTGATACAAGTGAAGTGATAAAATATCTATATCTGTATGTATATAGAGAGAAGGATATGTTTATGTTCTCTTTTCTTTTCAAATGTTCATGGGAGCAACACAAAGCTCTGGAGCTCTTAGAAGTCCAAAAGTGATCCTCTGGGCCTGGGTTTTGGCCTGCATCCCTGGCAGAGGACAGAAGCTCTCTTCTGTCCCCATGGGCAAAAGGGTAAAATGGGGAGTGTTTTAATGAATTTCTTTTCATTGGGGCTTCTTCACTGTTGCTTGGGGCCTGAGAGCTGAGTCCCAGCTCTGCCCAGAGGTGCAGGCTTGGTGGGGCTCGAGCCTGTGCAGGCTGCGCCTGGTGTGCTCAGAAGACACAGGTCTGTGGGACTCTCACTCCAGGCTTCATATGTGTCCAGCATGGACTTCACACTTTTTGTCGTATTTGATATGCCAGATACCAGTAACAATTATAGACCTCATTCCCATGAACTGATGGAATGGTTTGAGGCTCTTTATGTTCCTGGAGCAAGCAGGTGCCCTTGGGCTTTACTTGCATGAGACAGGTTATATGGAGATGTTACTGGTGCCTGCACGAGCAAATTGATGATGAACGGGAAGACAGTGACAGACAGTGATACAGTGATTGTTTTTTGGGGGGTCACACCTGGTGGTGCTCAGGGGTTACTCCTGGCTTGCACTCAGGAATTACTACCGACAGTGCTCAAGGAACCATATGGGATGCTAGGTCAGCCGTGTGCAAGGCAGACACCCTACCCATTCATTATTGTATTGCTCTGACCCTTTTAGGGTTTGGGGGACACTTTTTTTTTGGTGTCATACCCAGTGATGCATAGGGGTTACTACTGGCTCTTTGCTCAGGAATTATTACTAGTGGTGCTCGGAGGACCATATAGGACACAGGGGATCAAACACGGCTTGGCTGCTTGGAGGCAAGCGCCCTACACACTGTGCTGTTCTCCGGCCCTGGAGGCACCCTCTTGGTAGTGGTGGAAGAGGTTATATTTATCCTTTTTCACATCATAGGTTTCAATTCTTTTACCATCAATTTGGAGCTGTATGTGGTCTTATTTTATTGAGGTTTGTTGATCCTATTACTAATTTGTTCAGTCTTATTTTAAATTATAAGTGATGGTAAGGTTTTCCCAGAACCTACTATGATATAATCATGTGATTTTTTATCTTTTTTATAGAGCTTATATTAATTGATTTACGCCAAACTATTCTTTTTATTCTTGAGATACATATTGCTTAGTCACAGTGAGTGATTTTTGGATGCAGTGTTGGACTCAGTTTCCCCAGTATTTGTGGAGGATTTTACCTAAGATTATCAGAAATATTAGTTTTCTTTTTATGTGTGCAGGTTTTTCCTAATTTGGGGATCCAAGTAATACTGGCCTCATAGAATGATTTTATCTTCATTATTCTTTGAAAATTTTGTGGAATTCACGTTGAAGCCATTTGGTTCTGGACTTTTGTTCTTCGGGATTTTTAAAAATATTACTATTTCAGTTTGTGACTTGTGATTGGTCTGTTCAAGTAATAGTTCTTGTTCCTGATTTAGCCTGGAGGGTGCCATTCTGAGCCCATTTCTTCTGGTTGTCTGATATTTTTTAAAAGTAGGTGTTGAAAACAGTTTCTCATTATCTTTTTTTCCCTTTGTTTTGAGCCACATCAAATGGTATTCAGTGCTCCTCCCAGCTCTAGCATCAGTGCTGCTCATGCTGGTGCCTGAGGGCCCATGTAGTGCCAGGTCTAATCCAGGGTCTAATCCACGTCTTCAGAATGTGGCCTCTGCTCAAGTTGGCTGAGCTCTCAGCTCATACTTCAAAGCGCTACAGCGTAATTATAATTGTGACTCTCGAATTTATCTCTTTATGTAATACTCATTTTTATCTTTTTTTAACCTTTCTTTGTTTGAAGCTTTTATTTAGTCAGATATGGCTATAGCAGTTTTTTTTTTTTAAACTTATATCACACCTTTTCCAGGTTTACTCCGAGGTTATATTTGTCTGAGTCTTAGGTTCATGGAAAGACGGCTTCTGCTTTTAAAATATAACCCAACCAGCCATCCCGTTGTCTTTGGCCTATCGTCAGTGTTTACTTTGAGAAGTGTAAATCATGATCCCCAGCCTCCAGATTTATAATAAAGTTGTTGGAGCAGACTACAGTGTGCCTCTGCATCTCCATCACTTTTCAGGCTGTGTTTTACAGGTGGGGATGAGAGAATAACAGCTGCTGTCTCTTGAGTCTTCTCAGGTGCTGCACTGGACTGACAAAGTGACCCAGTCTTGGTTTTATCACTTGTAAGGCCAGAAGGACCTAATCTGCTCATGAGCCATATGGATTAAACACAGTGCTGACACAACTGAGGTTCATAGGTGATGATGGTAATGGTGCCATGACCTTTGCGGGTGGGGACTCCGAGCAATTCTCTGGGGGGCCTTTGGGCGCCTGTGATACCAGTCAGCTGGGCTCAGAGTAGTGCTGGGGCCTGATGCTACTAAGTTGCTCTGGCATGTAGAGTCAGTGCTGGGGACCAGAATGGCCCTTAGCTGTGCTGGGTGCCTCCCCAGGTAGTGATGCTCAGCAGGCTTTGTGGTGTGTGGATACTATCATGAACTGTTTTTATGTAGTTGGACATTCTGTATTCAGAAATGATGGCATCAACTGACCCCTAGTGGCAGCTATCAGAATTATTAGACTTCCTCCTAATTATTGGACTGTCTGGGATGAAATTACTCATCTGTTTGTGATCCCTTTGAGATCTCTCTGAGTTATCTGTAATCTTAGAATGTGGATATCTAACGTTGTATGTGGGTATTCTAGGTGTTGCAGGTGTGGCTGTGGTGCCCGGCTGCGTCGGCAGGTGGCTTACAGAAGACAGGCTTGTCTACACTCCAGGGCTCTGCCCTGTGGGCCCTGGAAGAATTGATGGTCTGACATAGAATAAGAGTGAGTCCACTGGGATGAACCTAGAGCCTGGAAAGTTACCGTGGTATATTCAATATACCAAAAACAGTAACAATAATGGGCCTCATTCCCAACGAATGGAGATGTTACTGGTGCCCCCTCGAGCAAATCGATGAACAATGGGAAGACAAGTGATACAAGTAATTCTAGAATCTTAGAATGTGGATATCTAACGTTTCTGAATCTTCCTCACCAGTATCGTACTAGTTTCGTGCATTGTATCATGTTGCCTACATATGTAATGCTCCTTGAATAATTTAGTTTTGCATATTTTTTATTGTATGGATGGACTTACGTGTTCATCCATGACTTGCTTCATTTACTCAGATTCATTCTTGGTTTTCATTCATCTTGTACAGAGTAGGAGTAGTTTACAGTTTTCCAGTTCTGCAGTGAATGGGCATACCATGATTACTTGCTTTTCTTTGTATAATTGGGTTATTTCCAGTTTGGGCTATTATAAGTAGTGTTGCTATTAATATTCTTATATAGGTCTCCCAAGCACATGTGTAAAAGTTTCCCTTTTATTTATATGTGGGAGGACTGTGGTGTTTGGAGGGTTCTGAGTGTTTCTTTCCCTGTGGGTGCCAAACTATTTCCCCAAAGGTGTTCTATACATTTATATCCAAAAGAGTAGCGAATAAGAGTCGTATCTCTCTATCTCTTTGACCCATATTTTTACATCATTTTATGATATTTTAATTTTTGCTGAAAGTATTAAATGTTCATATAGTTTTAATATGCGTTTTTTAAATTAGATAACATGTTTTTCTATTACACAGTGTAAAGGTGTTATAATGGGGGCTGGAGCAATAGTACTGGAGAGAGCACTTGCCTTACACCTGGCCAACTGGGTTTGATTTCCTGCACCACATCTGATCCTCTGAGCATCATCAGAAGTAATTCCTGACTACAGAGTCAGGAGGAACCACTGAACAGTGCTGGGAGTGATCCGAAAATTAAAAAAAAGTCATAAATTTTTTTCCCACTGGGAGCTAGAACATACTTTGTTAACCTCTTCCAGATACAGTACGGTCACTGTAAATCATATTTTGTGTTGGCAGGGACACAGCTTCCAGCTCAGGAGCTAGTCCTGTGCTCTGCTCAGAGTACCTCCAAACATGGTGCCTCGGATCTGAACTGGGGTCAGACACAGGAAGTCAAGCACCTTAATTCCGCTTGTACTATTTCCTTAGCCTATCTTTTTTAAGTTTTATATTATTGCATGTAGAAATGAAATATACTTTAAAATGCTGGTTTTTTATAAGGTTCAAAATCTTTTATTATCTATAAGTTTATTGGAGCTTTATAAATAGGCAGTTCCATCTGTAAGTAATGAATCTTTTGTTTCTTTTCTAATTGATGTTAGCTATTCTAATTTTTGCTCAAAGTAGTATGCTATTAAAAGAAATCCTGTAGTTTCAATGTGGAACTTATTTTGCTTTACTTTTATCCTGAGGCTATATTATAAGATTCTTGCAAATTTAGAACTTCTGTATTTTGCTTTTGAGGAGAATGTTTTATTATTGAGACATGAGCTCCCTCCCCCTGCATACTTTCTAACTTCCCCATACCTGTCTAGTACTAAAGAACACACTTTTAATTTATTTATTTGTTTTTTTAATATTTTATTATACCACTGTGAGATATGAAATTACAAAGATGTTCATGTTTGGGTTTCAGTCATACAGTGGTCCAGCACCCATCCCTCCACCAGTGCCCATTTCCCACCATCAATGTCCCTGAGTCCCTCCCGCTCTCCCAGCCTGCCTCTGTGGCAGGTTCTTTATCTCTTTCTCTCTCTCTCTCTTTCTCTCTCTCTCTTCCTTCTCTTACATTGTGGATTGTAATATATACATTTAGAGGTTATCATGTGTATCTTTTTGCCTGTATTTAATGCTCAAAGAACACACTTTTAGATAGTTTAATTTTAAATGCAGAGTATAATCAGTTGCAACTATGTGACTTTAAGAATAATGTTTATGTCTAAAAATATTTATTTGCAGCACAGTGATTTACAATATGTTTAATGCATACAGTGTTCCAACCCCAGCCCCCTCATGAGTGCTCCCTGAGTGTTCCCTTCCTTCACCAATGTCTGTATTCCCACTGTGTTCCCTTTTCCCCGTCACTTACCCCCCCTTCCCGCACTGTGGCTCAGTTCTCCAGAGCAGTTCTGCTTGGTTGCTTTGGCCATTGGATATTCCCCTATTCTGTTTCTTCATTGAATTTTTGTCCCAGTTTTTTTTTTTTTTTATATTTTGCTTTCTGATTGCCCGCCATTTCTTTCCTTACCTTTTGTTTTGTTTATTTTGGGGCCATCCTTGACTATGCTTAGGAATCACTCCTGACAGGGTTCAGGGGATCATATGTGGTGCCAGCGATTGAGCCCTGGTCAGCAGTGTGCATGGCTCCATGTTTTCTTCCCTTCCTTTGGAATTATGTTCTCTCTGCTCTTTTTTGGTTACATTCACTGTTTCAGTGTACATAGAATGAAACTGTGTACTTTTTCTCAAGTGTTACTTTTCCAAACATTATTTTTTATGCATTTAATGTTTACAAACATACATACATGCATACATACATACATACATACATAGCTTCTGATGCCAGTGTACATGCATTGAAAGCAAGGCAGTCATTTTAGTCCTTCTTCATTTTGGCAGCCTAGTTTGGCCCTGAGATTTTATCAGGCACTCCTTGTTTGTCTTTCTTAGTGCTGCCTTATTAAGGGCTCTTTCAGGGTCGGGAAATAAATATTGTTGCTTCTGGTTTTGGCATATCGAATACGCATCGGACAGCTTGCCAGGCTCTGCGTGCGGGTAGTATACTCTCAGTAGCTTGCTGGGCTCTCTGAGAGGGGTGGGTAGAATATTCTTGGCCATTTGGAGATACATTGCAATGGGAAGATCTGGTAGTTTCTCTGCCTCGTGTATCTGCATCTGTGGGTCAAATATTCCTGGGCTTGAAATAC
>JAJIBD010010851.1:0-12226 GCA_021461705.1 Cryptotis parvus
TAAGACAAGTCCCACAGTGTTTTATGCCAGGCCTAGTTAGCTCAGGATCTTTTTCAGTTTAATCTAATTACACTTTAAGCTATTTACATGTCCCTAGCCAGGGTTCACACTAATGAAATCTCTCTTCTGTGTAAACACAGAAGTCACCTTGACTCTGAATGAGTAACTTCTGACTTATTATTATGTATCTACTAAGACTTCTATGTTATCTAGATTGGGCACAGTTCCTCTTTATACCCACTGGTCCCAGTGTGGGACAGTTAGAATTTACCAGGAGACTACCACCCTGGATACATGGAGACTGTTGTTTAAGAATATATGAAGGATCATACTAGTTTGCCCTCAAACAGGCGAGTGTGACCCTTTCAGTATAAAGAGAACAAGATACTCAGAATCACCCTGGTGCAGATAATAATTAAGAAGGATCTTGTGGGTACCACCCATATTACATGAAGCCCATGAAATTAAAATGTATTACTTTATACCAGCCCCCTCCAGTGTTTAGACATAAGAGATAATCTCAGAGGAAGGGATTAGTCCTTGGCATAATCATTTGTTTAGACCTGTAGTAGGGTGTGGCACCACCCTACTATACCCTTCCACTCTCTAGAAGCTGTTAGTTAATCTTTGTTGACAGGACCCTCCCTGAAGTTAGGATTACTTTTGTGTATATCAGGGAACTGACTTGAGGTACTACATCCACTTTGGTGGAACTCTCTCTGGTGAGATCCTCTTTGGTGGGAGACTTGGGCCCTCAGACCCAGAAGTTAGACTTGGGTCTAAGTTCTGACCAGAGCTAGAGGTTTTCCATTATATTGGATTGCAGTGGTAGAGCTTGTTCTAGCTTGTTCTACTATTAAAAGCCTTTTGGAACTGCGCCAGACTTGTGAGTTTTCATCCATTCCCAGGCAGCCTCGGAAGTAGAAGAGAACTTCTCTGTCCTGATAGTGTTGGGGACCCCAGTAGCTACCTGACACCACAGCAAGTCACAATGTGTAAGAGAAGGAGAGAGAGAGAGAGAGAGAGAGAGAGAGAGAGAGAGAGAGAGAGAGGAGGCAAAGTGCATGCTATAGAGGCAGAGGCGGGCGGGGGGGAGGAATCAGGGAACATTGGTGGTGGGAAATGTGCACTGGTAGAGGTATGCGTGCTGGAACACTATGTATATATGTTGTATGACTGAAACCCAATCATGAACAGCTTTGTAATTGTATATCTCACGGTGGTATAATAAATTTTTTTTAAAAAAAGACAAGTCCCACAGGCTCCTTTGCAAATGCGATAAAGTCAGACCTGCTCCCAGACAAAGATTTCAGGAAAGACATTCTGGGGGCAGCTGAGGACACATGCTTCTATTCCCTTCACGTCAATAGTGTCATTGACTAACGCACTTGGCTCTTGGCTGCTGAGATTTCCAGCGGGAATTCTTTGCAACTCTATATGATACCTCATCTGGCCCATAAATAAAAACTTGTTTTTCTTCCCTCTGAGAATAAGCGGTGTCGTCAGTGGGAGAGATTTCAGCACTCACAGTGAGACAGAGACCAAGAGCTTGGACGGAAAGGTCAAGGACGGGTCACATTCTCTTTGAAAGATTAAATAAGGAGATTTTCACTGTCATAGCTCCAATAATTTACCTGGAAATGAGACATGCTATGCAAAGAAGCTAAATTGGCATTGAGGAATAATATTCACACAAAGTTGTGTTGTTGGGTTTTTTCTTTTTATGTTAAGGTCAACACTGAGAATTTCTGTCCTTGGCACACTCCCCAGAGAGGAGGTGGGGAGGGTAGCATGGTGTTTGCTCTATCTGCCAGTTGCACTGAGAACTAGTAATTGGGTGTTCTGGTATATAAAGTAGTGTGAATCTGTTCCCTGAATTTTGATAGACCAAAGTTGTAAGAGAATTTCTGAATCTATTTTTTAAAAAGCTGCAATGAAAGGGACAGTTTGTATATACGGAAGTTTTACTATTGAAAGGCATTGTCTAGAGAGATTTCCAGTCCTGGTTTCATTAACACAGGATATTACTTACACCTCTAACTAACACCACCACCAGCTGCATTACATTCATTTTACAAGATTAAGACTTCAAGGGATTTAGTGACTTGTCCGAGTGGTAGCTAGTAAGTAGTGAAGTGGGACTTTGAGATCAGGGTTTCTCTATCTCTCCAAACCATGCATTTAATGACTCAGCAACACCCCGAGACTCGAAAGAGTTGTGTGGGGAGACAAAGAAAACCTTAGAGAGCAGATTTCAAAGCCCTGTTCTGCAAATGAAATTCAATGTAAATTTAGATAGTCTTAGTCTCTTCCTTTTTGAGGATGTACCTCCAAAGCAGTGCCAGAGGCCACGACTGCTGATACTGGGCCTGCCTGTCTGCCCAGAGGCATTAGTGCTCCGACCTGGTGCTACTTGGGTCCAGAAGTTTTGGGAACCACCAGGGTCCTACCTGCCAGGGCTCCTAAGCCATGCAACACTGGGGGCTAAACTCAAAGCCTAGAGCCTTGGCCCTTTGAACTATCTCCCAGTCCCGTGCTTATTCTGAATCATAGTGTGCTTTCCTGCAAATTGAGGACTAATAAATAAACTAGTAGCATCTGCCTCAAAATAATTACAACCACAAAACAAAACACACAGAATACTTTACTCTTGCAAATCTCAGCACGCATTATCCTCTTGGATCAGAAACTCCGAACTCTCTACCCACTCTTTATATTTGTTTTTCATTCATGAATTATTTTATTCAACAAATTATTGAGTTTTGGTCACTTTATTCCTTAGTTTCAGAGTCCATTTAAGGAATAGACATGTAATTCTACTAAAATAAGATTTTCGTTTTTTATGTATTTATTTTCAGGGTTTTAAGGCACCACAATTTATAATAGTATTAATACATTTTCAGGCATACAGTGTTCCAACTCCACACCCACAACCTGAGTGTCAGCATCACTCACAAATGTCTCAAGGTCCCCTTCCACCAATCTCTCACCCCATCTCCTTGGCAAAATCAGTTCTGTAGGTTGACCTTCAACAGACCTCAGGGTCTGCTGCCACTGGTCATTTATTGTTCTCTTACAATGTTTATCATACTCATATTAGAGAGATCATTCTGTACTTGTCTCTCTCCTGATTGACTTCACTTAGCATGATGTTCTCTAGCTCCATCTGTGTAACAGAGAACTTCAGGGGTTCATCTCTCCTAGAACTAAGTCATACTACATTGTATGCATTTATCATGATTTCTTTTTCCACTCAACTCTTTTTGGGAGAATCGAACTGTTTCTAGAACTTGGCTATTGTGAATAATGCTACAAAGAAAAAAAAGGAGTGCAAACGTCTTTCAAATGAATGTATTTTATCCTTGGTCCTTCAGGTAGATGTCTTTGGTTCTTTGGTCCTTGGGGTAGACATCAAGAAATGGTCACTGGGCCATGTGGTCATCTACGGAGTCACGTAGAAGCCTCCAGATGATTTTCTAGAGTCTGAACTAGATGTTATTCCCACCAACAGCGCTGAGGGTTCCTTATGACCACCACTCCCAATATATTTTCTTCTCCATTTCCAGAGTAATATTTAAAAACACTAAACTGATGTTTATTGGCATTCAAAAAATACAACTTCAAAACAATTCAATAGTCTCTGTGTTTACAAGATAAAACCCGAATGCCTTAGTATGTGCTGTGAGAGCATTAAAGCTCTACTGACTGCTCTCCACATTTTCATTTCCAGACTCACTCTTCCTGGAAGCTTATGTTTCAACCACCACTTACACTTACTGGAATGTGTCTAGCTATTTCCTGCTTATGGAGTTTACTTCTTCCGCTCTTGCTGCTAGAATTGCTTTTCTCTCCTTTATTATTTGGCAAATATCTACCTATCTTCAAACTTGGCTCAAATACCACCTAGTCTGCTCTCCTTTTCTGGATTGAAACAACCTTTCTCTAGCCTGTACATAGATCTCTATCTTAGCACATACAATGCTTTACTGCATTTATTTTTTATTGCAAGTACTCTAGGCAGAGCCCATGCTCATTTATATATTCCTAGCACAATGCCCGAGATAGAAAACTTTAATATTTTTTGTCATCTAACTTGAAATACAATTTATACACAGTAATCTACATAGCTGTGTGCCATCATCACAATCATGATATAGAATATTTCCATCTCATTAAGAATTGCCTCTTGTTCCTCTGTATTCAGCCCTGCCTACCTTTCCCTTACCCTTGGCAACCTCTAGCATAACTTTATCTTTATAGTTTGTTTGTCTTTAGAAATTTATGTTTGTGAAGTCCAACAGTATACACAGATTTGCATGTGTGGCATCTTTTATATAGCGCATGTAGTGATTCATCCATGCTAATGTAGATGTTTCTTACTTATTCCTTTTTCTTTGTATTGTATAAATATGACAGAGTTTGTCTCTCTATTCTCAGGTTGATAAATATTTAATATATTTCCAGTTTGGGATGTATTTGGGGGATGTTATAAGCAAAACTGTTAAGAATGTTTGAGTGATGATGGTTGTTGTGGACATACAGTAAGAGTAAAACTCTAAGATCATCTGGTAAATGCATTTTTAGATTGTTTTTAAAAATACTGCCAAACTGTTCTCCCAAGTGTGATTCTGATATTTCCATTCCAACTTTCAGAGCATAGACATTCTAGTCATTTCATTTCCTTGCCAGAGTCTTAGCATACTCATATCTTTCATATTAGTAAGTGTGCAACAGTATCTCATTGACTAATTATAATGCCATATTTTCATGTTCTCATTAGCCACAGACATATATATTAATCACTTGTATCACTTGTCTTCCATATATCGATTTTCTCGAGTGGGCACCAGTAACATCTTCATAAGTCCTGTAACATGTTAGTGTAGCCCAACGGCAATTACTCACTCCGGGAACATGAAGAGCCTCAAACCATTCCTTCAGGTCATGGGAGTGAGGTCTATAATTGTTACTGGATTTTTGGCATATCAGGCTCTGCCTTTGCGGGTCCTTGTGGATACTCTTGTAGTAGCCTCTCATCTGGTGCATGTAAAGTCTTCAATAGAGAAGAACCCCATGGCTGCAAAGAGGCTGCGTGAAACAGGGAAAAGTCAGCTTTTCTGCTGGGTGGAGTTCTGATGAGCTGTGGAGTCTGCATGTAGAAAATGGCTGCCCTCATGGTATGGGCATTCCTCTGGCTTCTTGTGAGGAACATATTTTACAGATTAATGTAAAATGTATTTTAATTCTTTCTCACCCCTTTTTTCTATCCTTTTGCCATATGATTTTCTTCTTTTTTTTTTTTTTTTTTTTACAATTACAGATATACACCCACATTTTTTAAATGGAGGGGTTTTTAGCTGTGCCTTCCATTTTTATTTCTTGTGTTCTTACAGTATTTGTGTACTACAATATTATTGTGTATTTATACTATTCATCAGGCATATGCTTTGTGTATAATTTTCCAGCCTATTCCTTTTTCATTTTAGCACTCCCTTTTGGAAATAAAAAGCATAAAATGTTTATGAAATATATTTTATTAATTTCTGCTTTATGTCCTCTTGTGAAGGCATTGTCTAACCTAAAGTCAGCAAGCATTCACTTATGTTTTTTTCTAGTAGTCTTATAGTTTCAACTCTTTTAATCCATCTATTCAATTTCAATTTACTTTTTAATGGGTGTTCAGGGTTGATGTCTATTTCTCATTTCAACTATAGCTACATAGTTGTTCTAGTATTTTGTTGAAAGATTTTCTTTTTCATCATTAAACTATATTGGAAATTGTGTCAAACCCCAAATGCCCTTCTGGGAATATACTCTGGGTGCCCAAAACACACAGCAGAAACATTATCTGCAGCTCTGTATTCATAGCAGCACTATTAACAATAGTCACAATATGGAAACAACCTGAGTGTCCGAAAACAGATGCCTGAATAAAGAAACTATGGTACATTATACAATGGAATTCTATGCAGCTGCAGGAAAAAAAATTATGAAATCTGCCTATAAATGGATAGACATGGAGAGTATCATGCTGAGTGGAGTAAGTCAGAAGGAAAGAACAGCTATAGAATGACTGCATTCATTGGTGGATTTTAAAGAAAAATAGTATGAGACTAATATCCAAGGCCAGGCAAAACAGGGACCAGGAGGACTTGTCAGTGGTTTCAATCTACCACAAGTGTGTGTTGGAAAGAGATTAGGTAAGATAAAGAAGGGACCAGTTTTCCAATAATAGTTGGAAATGGTAATGCTAGATTACAACTAAGTGCTGAAAGTAGGACAAGGTTACATGATAACCTTTCAGTATCTTATTGCAAACCAAAATGTCCAAAAGGAAAGAGAGAGAGCGAGAGTGAGAGAGAGAGTGCCTGCCATAAAAGCAGGTTGTGGGGTCAGGGGGGAAATGGGGCACAGGTGGGGCAATGGGTGTTGGAACACTGTATGATTGAGACCAATCATGATCAGCTTTGTAATGGCCCATTGCACAGTGATTCAATAAAATAAAATATTTTAACTCCATATATCAATAGCCCCTAAATGTATGTGTTGCAAGCTACAATGTGTAAGAGAAGGGAGAGAGAAAGAGAGAGGAAGGAGAAGCAGGAGGAGGAAGAAGAGAAGGCAGAGGAGGAGGAGGCAGGCTTGAGGAGAGGGAGGGAATCTGGGGACACTGGTGATGTAAAATGTACACTGGTGAAGCAATGGGTGCTGGAACACTGTATGACTGAAACCCAATCATGAACAGCATTGTAACTGTGTATCTCATGGTGTCATAATAAAATTTTTTAAATGCCTTATATCTATGGGTCTATGTTGGGATTCACTACACTGTGTCTTGAACTACATGCCTTTATTTATATGAAATCACACTGTCTTGCTCTTGCCTCATAGCCAAATTGTTGGAATCCTTCCAGTTTGTACTTCTTTTCCAGAACTAGTCTAGGTTCTTTGCATTTCTGTTCAAACTTTAGAATCAGCTTGTGCGTTGATTTGCATTTTTTATTAAAAAGCTTCCTGGAATTTGATTGTTATTTGTAATTCTATGAAGCTATATATTAATTTGGGACAAATTAAAGATGTTGAATTTGTGACCTTCTATATATAACTCATTTGATGTGTTCAGAACTTCATAGTCTACAAAGTCAATTAACATATATTATCCCCTCTGATCCACCTAACAAAGTGAAGGGCAGAGAGAAATCCTGCCTTCTTTGCAAATGAGAAAACTAAATGTCAGGAGACCTGACTTGGCTCAATGAGCATATATATACAGTGGTGCCAGTTGACCTGACTTTTAAAATTTCATTTCTACAACATATTTGATTCTTGATCCTATAAATATTGATCTGGTATATCAAAAGTGTTGGCAGAGAGACCCAAGCAGAGAAGACCTGGCTGTAGAACAAATTCAACCCTTCACTTTTACTCTCTTTACTTGGATGCAGAGTTATCTAGGGTCTGAGAGATAGTATAGCAGGTAAGGCACTTGCTTTGCATACATTCAACCCCAGGTTTTATTTTCAGCACCTAGTATGATCCTCAAATCCCTACCATGAGTGATCCCTGAACCCTGAGTATATCCTGGTCTATAATTGACCCTTCTCCAAAAATGACTTCAAGTACTTAGAGACACACACCATTATAAGTTCAGAATAGATCTGTGGATCTAACTTCAAGCTTCTTGTATAACACAATCATCTAGCAAGCTTTAAAGTGCACAGCCAGGCTTGCGTGGCCGCAAGGTTCATCAATAAATGCTGTAGTTAGAGGTGACTACAAGAGTATGCCACCCACATGGCAAGCCTGGCAAGCTACCTGTGTCGTATTTGATATGCCAAATACCAGTAACAATTATAGACCTCATTCCCATGACCTAATATAATGGTTTGAGTCTCTGTATGTTCCTGGAGCAAGCAGATGCCCTTGGGCTCTACTAGCATGAGACAGGACATATGGAGATGTTACTGGTGCCTGCTCGAGCAAATCAATGATGAACAGGAAGACAGTGATACAGTGATTCAGTGAGCCTTATATACATCTGACCCAGGTTTAATCCCCAGTATGCTGCTCATGTTCTTTCAAGCACCATCAAGGGTCACTCCTAAGCACATACAAATTCTGATTTCTTCTCAAATAGCATAAATCTTTTGCCTTTTATTCCTAAGCACACAGTCAATTCTAAGCACGTACAAATCTGGTTTCTCCTCAAATCGTATAAATCCTTCGCCTTCTATTCCTAAGCACATAGCCAGAAATCACCAGAGAACACCTCTGGCTGTGACCCCAACATCATCCCAAATGCAGATGCCACACTCCCAATGTTTGACAGAGTTGTCTATCAAATATTGGATCAAATAAGGATGGAGCCAAATTACCAACCTTTCATCAATGCTCCGAGGTGATCCCAATATACAAATAAAGTCTGGAACTATTTCTGGAGCCTCCAGAAAAGAGATTTTGGAGAGTTGAGCAAAAAGTAAAACTCCCCAGTTCCAGGGTCACTGATTGTGAAAGAAGATTAGAGAGTTGCAGAGAATATTTTGCCTAATTCCTTAGCAGAATAGGGAAGAGATACTAAAAATATGACAATTCCCTCCAGACTGATCTATCTTTTGAAATTTCCTCAGCCTCACTGAATAACAAGAAACTCAACTTTCATAGAACCAAAGACATTCACATTGGAATGGGCTGGAGATTATTTTGTCCACTATTTTTATCTCACAGATACTTAGTGAAAACTAAAGTCCTGGGATACTAGTTACTGTGTCAGCACCAAAGATCCCATTCGGACTGAGTCAGGACTGGAATTCAATGCTCTGACTCTTGAGTTTAGGCTCTTTCCACTTCTGTGCAGTCTGAGCTATCTGTTCACTTGTTTTATGGAAAAGCAAAACCAGTTGGAGAGCAGGGGCTATTTCTGTTTTATGGGCCATTTTTGACCACTGGTATCCTAGCCTTGGTCCATCAGAATCACCAGGGGAATTTTACTATGAATACTTGAGTGCAGCTAGAGTCCAAATGTTTGGGTTAAAGACTAGAATTTGATTCAGATCACTCCCTTCTCTTCTCTCTCCTTTCTTACTTATTTTTGTTATATTCAGTGTTGTGATCTCGCTACCAGAATCCTTGGCAACTCCTGGGTTTGGAGATTATCTGTAAATATTTTTCGAAATGGCTATGCTCCCATGCATAATTAGGAATAAACATACAGGAGTAACAGACTTATGCAATCCCCACACACCCACACACACACAATTTTTTTTTATTTCAATGAACTAAAATTAAAACTGAGCATTGCAGGGCCAGAGTGATAGTATGGCAGGTAGGGTATCTGACTTGCATGTGGAAGAAGTGGGTTTAATCCCTGGCATGCCATACAGTCCTCTAAGCATCGGCAGGAGTAATTCCTGAGTGCAGAGTCAGGAGTAACCCCTGAGCATTGCTGGGTGTGACCCAAAAGGCAAAAATTAATTAATCAATTAAAAACTGAGCATAGCAATCATGTTGAGAATCACAGAAAAGCTGATACTACATGTTGCTGCTGCATCTGGAAACCAAGAGATCAAGATGTGCCCCAGTGCTCAGGTATTTGCTGCAAAGCAGGCAGAGTGAGATGAGGTGCTTCAGGGAGCAGTCAGCTCAGCACCCACTGCGTAACATAGAATAGAATGTAGATTCCCTTTGTCCACATCCCTGGACCCGGCACACTCCCCTGTGCTAATCTCCCTGATCTGGGCTGCTCTACTCCAGGTGCGTATGGAATTCCCTTTGTCCACATCCTGCCAAACACTGGGCAAAGCAGAGTACAAAGGGCTGGCAGCCTGGAGTGCTGCCCAAACCCCACCATCCCCTGGACCCGGCACACTCCCCTGTGCCAATCTCCTGATCTCAGCAACTCTACTCCAGGTTTCACACCCCAAAACTCAAAACTGCACAGACGCCGCTAACAATCAGTTTTTGGATAGCCTATATAGAAGTACCAGGGTACTTTAGCCACAATACTCCCCACATCCATAGCCACAATATCCCCGCATCCACAAAAACTCCATGAACAACCGTCGACAACTTCCACTGTACTGCCCAGTCACACAAATACACTCAAGTTGCCACCTGCTAACAGTCATAACGGTAAAGCATGCATAATTCCATCAAGCTCCGTGAGTTCAGAAACCTGCCAAGATGAGCCAAGCAATAATGGTGAGCTGTATAACCTCTCTGATAAGGAATTTTGAAGGGAGCTGTTAAGGACGCACAAGGAGCTCAAGGAAGCAATGGAACACAGAGCCCAAAATGCAAGAGGAGGCCCTGGGGTGACCAGCCATAGCATGCAGTCTCAAACGAGGCTGGGAAAGCTGGAACTCCACTTTCCCCAGGCTCAGCTCATCATGGGGCTCCCAGGAGGACAGATGGGTTTGGGGAGTGGGCCCATCACCTCTGGGGGTCCTGGAAGCAGCCGGATGAGACTAGCCCACCACACTAGCCGCCACCTTCACTGTCCGGACGCTGACCATGAGGCGGTCCATCAAACTAGTGGAAACAGTTATGTCCTTTAATGTACTGCATTCTATGTTGTGTAGGAAAGTTAGACGGGAGGGAGAGATAGAGAGGAGAGAAAAGACATACAGAACCCCGCCAAGTAGTTGAGGTGTGGGAGGGGGAGGGAGGTGGGGACATTGGTGATGGGAGATGGGTTCGGTGGAGGGATGGGTGTTGGAACACTGTAGAACCAAAACTCTACATGAGCAACTTGCAATTGTATGTCTAAAAGTGGTTAATAAAATTGGGGAAAAGAAAAAAATATACATAGAGCCAGAGCAATAGCACAGAGGGTAGAGTGTTTGCCTTGCATACAGCTGACCCGGGTTCGATCCGGGATCCCATATGGTCCCCTGAGCACCGCCAGAAGTGATTCCTGAGTACAGAGCCAGGAAGAACCCCTGAGCATAGCCTGGTGTGGCCCAAAAAAGCAAATAAATAAATAAATAAATTTATTCAATGCTAAAAAAAAATGCAAGAGGACATGAAAGCAAAAGTGATGAAAATGGAATGAAAATACAGCAGAACTATACAGATTCAATGCAGTCCCTATGAGGATACCCATGACATTCTTCAAAGAAATTGACCAAACAATCCTGAAATTTGTATGGAACGATAAACCCCCAAGGATAGCTAAAGCAATCCTCGGGAAAAAGAAGATGGGAGGCATCACCTTACCCAACTTCAAACTGTACTACAAGGCAGTAGTAATTAAAACAGCATGGTATTGGAATAAAAACAGACCCGTGGACCTATGGAATAGAATTGAGTATCCTGACACCCAACCTCAAACACATGATCATTTAATCTTTGATAAAGGTGCAACGAGTCTAAAATGGAGTAAGGAAAGCCTCTTCAACAAGTGGTGTTGGGAAAACTGGGCAGCGACATGTAAAAAAATGAATTTGGACCTGTGTCTAACACCATGCACAAAAAATCAGATCAATGTGGATTAAAGATCTCAATATCAGACTTGAATCCATAAAGTACATTGAAGAAAATATAGGAAAAACCCTCCACGACATTGAAGCTAAAGGCATCTTCAAAGATGAAACATCTCTAACAAAGCAACTAGAAGAAAAGATAAATATATGGGACTACATGAAACTAAAAAGCTTCTGCACCTCAAAAGAAACAGTGACTAAGATACAAAAGCAGTCCACAGAATGGGAAAGAATATTCACCCAATACCCATCTGATAAGGGGTTAATATCCAGGATATATCAGGCACTGGTAGAACTTTACAAGAAGAAAACAAACAACCCCATCAAAAAATTGGGAGAAGAAATGAACAGAAACTTCAGCAAGGGAAGAAATTGAATGGCCAAAAAACATATGAAAAAATGCTCATCATCACTAATCATCAGAGAGATGCAAATCAAAACAACAATGAGATACCACTTTACACCACAGAGACTGGCACATATTCAAAAGAACAAGAACAACAAGTGCTGGCGTGGGTGTGGGGAAAAGGGGACACTCATCCATTGTTGGTGGGAATGCCGGCTGGTACAGCCTTTCTGGAAAACAATATGGACATTCCTCCAAAGACTAGAAATTGAACTCCCATTTGACCCAGCCATACCACTCCTGGGAATCTACCTTGGGAAACCAAAAATACGCAGCGGAAACACCATCCCTACTTTTATGTTCATAGCAGCATTATTCACAATAGCCAGAATCTGGAAAA
>JAJIBD010010852.1:0-28548 GCA_021461705.1 Cryptotis parvus
CTTGTTGTGCTGCCAAGGATCCCAAATGATTGTGCCACCAGGACTGCATGCGTGCTATGGGGTTGACGCCAGGCGCTCTGCCACTGAGCTGTCAGTGGTCCTAAGTATTGCTTCTCAGATCATCACTGTCTGTATCACTGCCTTTCCGCTCATCATCCTTCTCGAGCGGGCACCAGTAACATCTCCATATGTCCTGTCTCATGCTAGTAGAGCCCAAGGGCATCTACTTGCTCCAGGAACATAAAGACCTCAAACCATTCCATCAGGTGATGGGAATGAGAGTCTATAACTGTTACTGGTATTTGGCATCTCAGATAATATTTGTTACTAAAAAAAACTTGAAACTTAACAAAATTGGGGAGATGGGGTGCAAAGTGATAGTACAGTGGGTAGTTGCCTGTGACTGACTGGGTCCAAATCACCGATTTGGTCTGGATCCCCCAGGTTTGATCCAGAAGTCCAGAGCCCAGAGTAAGCCCTAGGCTCAACCAGGTGTGTTCCCCACCCTGCCCCCAAACAGAAGGTTTGAATTAAAGTTTTGCTGTTGTCGTTTTCTTCTTGCAGTGCCAGGCATCAAACCTAGGGCCTCACATGTGCACGGCAGGCTTTGGCTTAAGTATTCTTTTTTCCTTCTGCAGCCAAAGATGATGTAAGCCAACAATTAATGTCTCTTCTTTATTTTACGTGCAGACCAACTGATGACTTTTCTTTTTCTTTTTTTTTTTTTTTTTTTTTGCTTTTTCGGGCAATGCTCAGGAGTTTCCTGGCTCTGCACTCAGGAATTACTCCTGGCAGTGCTCGGGGACCATATGGAATGCCGGGGATCGAACCCGGGCTGGCATGGGCCGGCCACGTGCAAGGCAAACACCTTACCCGCTGGGCTATCGCTCTGGCCCCTAACGATGACTTTTTAAGAATCATAGAGCTCACTGGCGCCATGCTTAGCAACTCTGTTATGACTTTGTCAGAAATCAGCCAAAGAGAACACTTTTCATTTCCTGGCAAACATCTCTCATTCCTCTCCAGTTCTCAATCCAGATGTGGTGGGAATGCTTTTCTGCTTTTTTTCTCTTTTTCTTAATGGAGCGGAGGGTGGGGACACAGGAGGGATAAAATAAGCCAGACCAGTTTGGTCTGTGTGACCAAGAGAGGATTATTGGCTGTCGTGAAAATAAAGCATGGCCCTTCTGTGATGTGCTTGTGCCTCCTTCTGTCCCCTGCAGAGCTAAGAGCCAGCGGAGCGCTTTTAAGGAGACACCCAGGCCAAGTGACCTGGGATGCCTTGTCTTGGTTGCTGGCCAGGGAAAGAGCAGGCGGGGAGAAGGCCTGCTCAGCACCAGTGCCTCTCCTTGACAGGCAGGACGCGTGCTTTTTGTTTCAGGGAGCCAGCAAAAGCTGCTTTTGCATCCTAATAGTCAACGGGGGTTTTTGTATTTGAATTGGTTATAAGATTCTATAACATCAGTTATAGTTAGTGCTCTTGAGGCACGGGTAGGTGGGAGGCGTTGCTGCCGTCTGCTCCTCTGACATATTGGCCCAGGCAAACACACTCTTCCCGCTGTGGAAGGTGGAGGAGAGGCGGCAGGTGCTAACTGGGCAATGGAAGCCATTTCCTGCCTCTCTGCTAAGGACAGAGGGGAGGGACCCGTAGGTGCAAGCCGTGGTGCCCAGCTCACCCTTCTTTCTCCTTCTCCTGCAGTGGACGATAGTACCGGAGTCATAAACTGCATCTGCTGGAAAAACTGGACACCCCACGTCTTCACCAGGTAACTTATTTGCCAGTAAATAGCATTTGATGTCATGTACCATGTCTTTGGGCTCACCAATGGGCTGTGTCCAGAAGGGCTCATTGGGACAGCTGTGGAGCTCTGTGAGTTGCATCAGTCCACTGATGAGTTGGATCAGTCCACTGGCACACTATGTCCAGAGCTAGGGTCACTCACTCCACAAGCCACCACTGCCCGGAACCCCTCATTCTCCTTCCTCTTGCTTGGTGCTCTTCACCCCTCAGCCAGTGAAATGGACCCCTAGGAGTTCCAGCGTCTCATTCTGACTGTGATACTAGGTCAGGAGGATGTTTTATTTTATTTATTTATTTATTTTATTGTATCACTGTGCGACATAGTTAGAAGGCTGTTCATAATCAGGTTTCAGTCACACAATGTTCCAATACCCATCCCTCCACCAGTACACAGTTTCCCACCACCAACGCCCCTTTATCCTCCTGCCACCCCCCATGACTCCCCAGCCTGTCTCTGTGGTAGGCACTTTCCTTCTGTTTCCTTACTCTCTCAGGGAGGATTTTTTTAATTAATTGTCATGTGTCACTTATCTTCTCGTTGTTCATCAATTTGCTCAGTGGGCACCAGTAACGTCTCCATTTATTGGGAATGAGGCCCATTATTGTTACTGTTTTTGGCATATCGAATACACCACAGGTTGCTTGCCAGGCTCTGCCGTGGCTCTGGATTCATCCCAGTGAGGGCCCAGTCTTTTTCTATGTCAGACCAGCAACCATCCAGGGCCCATGGGGCAGAGCTCTGGGTGTAGATAAGCCTGTCTCCTGTCTGCCACCTGCCAATGCAGCCAGGCACCGCAACCATATCTGCAAAACCTTGAGGGGCAGGTTTTTAATTAATTTAATTTAATGTTAATATTAATAATTTAATATTAATTAATATTTATTATACCACCGTGAGCTATACAATTACAAAGATAATTCATGTTTGAGTTTCGTCATATAGTGTTCTAGCACCCATCCCTCAACCAGTGCCCATTTCTCACCATCAATGTCCCCACTTTCCTCCCCCTCCCTAGCCTGCCTCTATAGCAGGTTCTTTCTTTAATTTTTTTTTATTTTATTACACCACTTTTAGGCATACAGTTGCAATATGCTCATGCTCGAGTTTTGGTTCTACAGTGTTCCAACACCCATCCCTCCACCGAACCCATCTCCCATCACCAATGTCCCCACCTCCCTCCCACCCCGCACCCCAACTACTTGGCAGGTTCTGTATGTCTTTTCTCTCCTCTCTATCTCTCCCTCCCGCCTACCTTTTCTACACATCGTAGAATGCAGTACATTAAAGGACATAACTGTTTCCACTAGTTTGATGGACCGCGTGCGCAAGCGGCCAGGCAACTTAGGGCCTCATGGTCAGCGTCTGGACAGCGAAAACGGCGGCTAATGTGGTGGGTCAGGCCCAGACAGTGAAAATGGCGGCTAATGTGGTGGGTGAATCTCATCCGGCTGCTTCTGGGACCCCACCGAGGTGATGGGCCAACACCCAAAACCCATCTGTCCTCCTGGGGCCTCATGGTCAGCTGAGCTAGGGGAGAGCCGAGTTTCAGTTCCCCAGCTGCGTCTGAGGCTCTGCATGCTATGGCTGAGTCGCCCCAGGGCAGCTCCTGGGCAGGGCTACGGACTCAGACAAAATGGAGAGGGGGAAGGCCGCCCCCAGCTCCATCTGACAAATTCCCGGTGTTTCCACTTCTGGGAGCTGCCTACCTGGGCTCAAACTCGTTTTGCTCTGTTAATCTGGTCTTGAGGTCAGCGTTCCTCCCAGGAGGGCTCTAATGTGCTGCAGCATCTGGACAGCGAAAATGGCTGCTAATGTGGTGGGTGAGTCTCCCACCTGCTTTCAGGACACCCTAGAGGTGATGGGCCAACACCCAAAACCGATCTGTCTTCCTGGGGGCCCCATGGTCAGCTGAGCCAGGGGAGAGCTGAGTTCCAGCTCCCCAGCTGCGCCTGAGGCTCTGCATACTATGGCTGGTCACCCCAGGGAAGCTCCTGGGTGGGGCACCAGGCTCAAACAAAATGGAGAGGGGAAGGGATGACCTAGCTCCATCTGACGAATTCCGGTAATTCCCACCTCACGGGCTGCCCACCTGGGCTCGAACTTCGTCTTGCTCTGTTAATCTGGTCTTGAGGTCATCGTCACTCCTGGGCAGACTCTGATGTGCTGCAGCGTCTGGACAGCGAAAGTGGTGGCTTATGTGGTGGGGAGTCTCATCCGGCTGTTTCCGGGATCCCCCAGAGTTGATGGGCCCACTCCCAAAACCCATCTGTCCTCCTGGGGGCCCCATGGTCAGCTGAGCTAGGGGAGAGCCGAGTTCCAGTTCCCCAGCTACATTTGAGACTCTGCATGCTATGGCTGGTTGCCCAGGGCAGCTCCTGGGTGGGACCACCAGGCTCAGACAAAATGGAGGGGGGAAGGGCCGACCCCAGCTCCATCTGACGAATTCCCAGTGATTCCCGCTCTGGTACCTATAGCAGGTCTCTTTATCTCTCTTTCTCTCTTTCTCTTTTCTCTCTATTTTTTTTTTCTCTCTCTCTCTCTCTCTCTCTCTCTCTCTTTTCTTACGCATTTAGAGGTTGTCATGTGTATCTTTTGCCTATATTCATTCCTCAAGTCTCAGCTTTTTTACCATTTTAACAATTATTAGCACACTGTTCCCTTTACCTAACCTCTGATTCCCACAAGTTTGTGGTATACCAGGTTTTGAGATATCAGCTCCCTGCGCTATGGGGATCGGGCTGTGTCCAGCTGTGGAGTCTGGACCTTGAGGATGACTGTGGTTTTGTTGCACGAGGTCAACTTGTGTGTCATGCTTCTGAGAGTCTGGGGGTGGGAGAGCAGGCCAGGAGCAAAACCTGCCCCCATTCCAAGACACCCCATCAGCCTAGCACAGGGCAGGCAGGCACCTGAGTACCTTGTGTTTGGCCAAGAGCCTTAGCAGCAATTCTGGGTGGGGCCACCAGGCCTTTGTGGAGGGCTCAAGGTGGGGGAGGCAGCCCCAGCTTCAGCTTCCTAAAAAGCCTGGTTGGCATGGACACTCAGGGAGGATGTTTTAGGCCAAGTTATAAACCAGGTCAGAATCCCCTGTTTCAGGGGACAGAGAGGCAGTGCAGTGGGTAGGGTGCTTGCCTTGCATATGGCAGACCCAGGTTGAATCTCCAGCATTCCATATGGTGCATTCCCCGAGCACCGCCAAGAATAATTCCTGGGCATAGAGCCAGTAATAACTCCTGAGCATTGTGTGTGACCTAAAACGGAAGGAAGGAAGGAAGGAAGGAAGGAAGGAAGGAAGGGAAGGAAGGAAGGAAGGAAGGAAGGAAGGAAGGAAGGAAGGAAGGAAGGAAGGAAGGAAGGAAGGAAGGAAGGAAGGAAGGAAGGAAGGAAGGAAGGAAGGAAGGAAGGAAGGAAGGAAGGAAGGAAAAGGAAGGAAGGAAGGAAGGAAGGGAAGGAAAAGGGAAGGAAGGAAGGGAGAAGGAAGAAGGGAAGGAAGAAGGAAGAGAAGGAAGGGAAGGGAGAATGGAAGAATCCGTTGCAAGCATTGCACTTGAACATAGAAGATTTTGAGTGTTTTTCCCCAACTGAATCTTAGTGCATAACCATCTCAGGTTTTATGCCAAACTTGCGCAAGAGTGGGGTGCAACCATTATGGGAAACTATTTATAAACTTGAGCCAGTATTTCTTAAGAACAGCACACCGATTATGTGGTAGGGATGATTATGTGCTAAAACACAGTACGTGATTGTCTCTCACTGGGCTGCTTCCACGGCACAGACATCCTGAGGTTTCTGAATGTTCAAATAAGGGAACTAGGGATTCAGATTGATGAGAAAGTGAAACAGGACTCCGTTGAAGTTAATCTACCATTAAATAATAGAAACTGAAAAATAATTTTCAGTGTGTAACGAATACTACGGCTAGCACTGAAACATTTAGAATATCTTAGTATATCAAATACTTCTTAAGTTGTTTAAGTCAGTAATAATAATAAAAAACGTGCACATGGGGCGGGCGATAGCCCAGCTGGTAGAGTGTTTGCCTTGCGCGCCGCCGGCCCATGCTGGACCGGGTTCAATCCCCAGCATCCCATATGGTCCCCGAGCACCGCCAGGAGTAATTCCTGAGTGCAGAGCCAGGAGTAACCCCTGAGCATTGCGGGTGTGACCCAAAAAAGCAAAAAAAAAAAGAAAAAAGAAAAGAAAGTGCACATAACTGTTGACCAGTTATGCTTCTAAGGAAGACACAGACACAGTGGCCTTGTTTCTTGGTTTGCACCAGGACAGTGTGCCCGCTCGCACCAGCCGCTGTGATGCATGGGGACAGAGAGACGCTGGCCTGGCGTCCACTCTCCTGGCCAGTTACCTCTCGAATCTCACATCCCTGCTCTGACACTGCTGGCCCTTGGAATGCTTGCCCGCCTCTGTGTATTAACATTTGGGATTTGACCATCAGTTTCACAAAACTGGAATTTCCGCTCCCCCACTTTGACTAATGGCTTCTCTGCTCAGAGGCTTTGTTGGTGAAGATAAAGGAAGGTCACAGGACCTGTGCAGGCATCTCACAGAGGGTGACACATGAGCCAGGCAGGTGTTGGACTTTGCCTCTGTGAGGGCCTTCACGTTGTCAGCAGGCTCTTGCATTGTCACCATCTCCGAAGGTGTGACTGGAATATGGCTCCTGTCTGAGACCCAGCGGCGGCCAGTCCTTCTTCTTCAGCAGGGGCCACTCCCAGCAACACCTGCAGTACCAGCTTGGCAGCTCAGTGTCCAGCCAGCCAGCTGAACCCAGTGCCTAATGCAGGCCAGGCTCTGAGCCATATGCTCAGCCCAGCAAATCTCTTTCCGAGCAGTACCAGGCAGTGTTTTCCTCTTTGTGAGCTAGATAGTGGCATTTCTCGGCCTTTTTTAAATCTGTAGAAGGCACCTGTCCAGCCTACCTGTCCACAGACCTGCAGTTATGACCAAGGCTGTAGACTGGTGACTCTCAACCTTTCTCCATCTGCCCAACCAGTACCAGTCTATGGACTGGTGGTTGAAGAAAGCAGGGCTATACAGCTCTGAATCTTGGCTTTATTTTGGGGGGAGGGGCATACCCAGCCATGCCCAGGGCTTACTTCTGGCTCTGTGCTCTGGGAATACTCCTAAGGGGGCTCAGGAGACCATTTTGGGTGCCATGGATCAAACCCAGGACAGCCACATGCAAGACAGTCATCCTACCCACTATACTGTCTCGTGGGCCCGAATCTCAGCCATCTAACTCTGCCCTTGTTACAAAGAAACAGCCCGGGTAGTCCTAAAGCAAACAACCAGTGTTCAAATAAAAATTTACAAAAGCAGGGGCCGGAGCGATAGCACAGCGGGTAGGGCATTTGCCTTGCACGCCAACCTGGGTTCAGTCCCGGCATCCCATATGGTCCCCTGAGCACCATCAGGATTAATTCCTGAGCAAAGAGCCAGGAGCCAGGAGTAACCCCTGTGCATCGCCGGGGTGACCCCCCCAAAAAAAAAAAGAAAGAAAGAAAGAAAAAGAAGTCAGTTAATGTTGAGAATGAGAAGGTTAAATACCTGTCCATAGACACATGCATATTTATTTATTATTAATTTTATTTATTTTTCGTGCTGATTCTCCCCCCACACGGCAGAGCCTGGCAAGCTACCCGTGTCGTATTTGATATGCCAAATACCAGTAACAGTTATAGACCTCATTCCCATGACCTGATGGAATGCTTTGAGGCTCTTTATGTTCCTGGAGCAAGCAGATGCCCTTGGGCTCTACTAGCATGAGACAGGACATATGGAGATGTTACTGGTGCCCACTCGAGCAAATAGATGATGAACGGGGAAGACAGTGATGCAGACAGTCATACAGACACATACAAATATAGCAGGAAGCTGTAACTGGAAAAGGCTCTGAGAGTAAGAGAAGGGAAGAGGACAGGAGGGAGCAAACCAGAAGACAGTTCTCGCGAGGGAAGGTCTGCTTTAAAATGGCTCTGCAAGGAAGGCCTGCTGTAAAACGCTTCCCTGCTGCCCTTCCTTCCCTTTACTTTTATTGCCCTTTGTTTAAAAGCTTTCCACTGCAAAGAGGCCTGTGAAGACTCATTTCTTTTTAAACAAAATTTATTCTGAGTCAGAATCTTGTTCCAGTCAGTTGAGGTATAAGAATGTACCATTAATTCCTATAAGTGTCACTTTGAATGTGTCATTTGGACTTAGCTTATGAAAAAAGTTAAGAAAGCTTGGCGCCTCGGTATTAACATTTTAAAGAGAGTTTCTCTTTCAAGGAGGAACAGCTGCTTAAAATGAAATTCTGTCAGGCTTCAGCCCTCTCATTATATTCATTAAATTGCAAAACTAGAGCCTTCTTTCAGCAGTTTGCCCACCTTTTAAATGAAAGCCGGGCTTTTGATCTTTTGCACACCAGCCTAGTCAGTCTGATGATCTTAGCCATGTTCCACGAGGCTTTCATTAGCACCTATAATACCTGAATAACAGCATTGAAATTCTGTGTTTAAAAATTCAACCAAAGTTGAAGGCGACTTGGAGATAGGTGCACCATATGGAATATCCTGAGAGAAAAATAAGATTGGAATTTTCTGAGAAGGACGAGAGAACTGAATGCATTAGCACTGCCTGTGTCTGATTCCTTACTCTATGTCATTGGGGATAGATGTCCATGCACTCTGGGTCGCCAGTCCCTGAAGAGAGGAGAAACAGGTAGGGTTTCTACAAGTTCCAAAGCCTGATCTTCCTAGAGGGCTTTGGATAATGACAGCCCAGACCCTGCGTTCACCACAGTGTGCTTGGAGGGTAGACCGGTTCCGTCTCAGAGCAGCCAGTAAGAAGTTGAATAGATGGGACCGGAGCAATAGCCCAGTGGGTAGGGTGTTTGCCTTGCACGCAGCCGACCTGTGCCAGCCCGGGTTCGATCCCGGCATCCCATATGGTCCCCGAGCACTACCAGGGGTAATTCCTGAGTGCAGAGCCAGGAGTAACCCCTGAGCATGCGTCGGGTGTGACCCAAAAAAGCAAAAAAAAAAAAAAAGTTAAGTTGAATAGACATGTTGGTCTTCCCACCCAAACCGTCTCACAAACTTGGAGTGGCCAAGTGATGCAGTGTTCTCTCTTTCCTCTCTCTTCCTAACAGCTGTAGCTGCCCCAGGTGTGAGAGAGCTGCTTGCAAAGCTGCAGGAAACCATTCAGCAGAGAGCGAAGCTGGAAATCGGGGATGTTATCCGGGTCAGAGGCTTCATCCAGACCTACAGGCGGAACGAAATCCGTGCCCAAGTTTATTGTAAGCACAAGCTCATTCGGTCCAAGTGGTTGTTACAGAATAGTAAGCTGGTTTGCCACTTGCCTCTCTCCCCACCCACTTTCCAGAATTAGGAATGGAGCCCAGGGACTTATGCACTCTGGGTTAGCTAAATCAGACTCCTCCCAAAAAGTGCAGATAAAATGATTGGCTCAATAGAGTGGAGACAGGGGCTGGAGTGATAGTCCAGCGTGGAGGGCGTTTGCCTTGCATGCATGCGACCTGGGTTCGGCCTCGGCATCCCATATGGTCCCTCAGGTAGTGCCAGGAGTAATTCCTAAGTGCAGAGCCAGGAGTAACCCCTGAGCATCGCTGGGTGTGATCCAAAAAAAAAGCAAAAAAAAAAAAGAGTGGAGGCAGTCACTGTATAACGTTAGGCTTTCTGTAGAAAAGCCTTTGTTTCTTTCCTTTGAAGAAAAGCAACTCTTAGTAAATACGGCAAGAAAACAAATGGTGTGACCTACAGTTAGCAGGCGTCTTTGGACAGCATAGTCGCGTCCTGAAGGACTCGGAGTTCAGGACCTCAGAGTGAGACGAACCCACCAGGGGCAGAGCATTTGCATTTTTCAAAATGATGGTGATGACTTGAATGCCAGGGAGCCTGTGACCCCAAAGAAGGCTGATGAGAAATAGCATGGGCCGGCCCAGGGATGATGCGACCTCGCGCGGGGCAGGAGCGTGACTTTACCCCCGCAGAGATGAGCGAACCCCAGTGGTCTCCCACTCCCAGCCACTCCGGCGCATCATCTTCCCCTCACAGCAGACCGGCAGCACTTGAGTGGCCCCGTCTGGGCCTGGGAGAGTTGCTCACAGCTCTCTGTTACTTGTCAGATAAAGTGGACGACCCCATGTACAGGATGCAGATCGCCAGGATGCTGGAGCTGCCCCGCTCTACCGGCGGGTCTATGACCAGCCTTTCTGCAACACTGCGCTGGAGAAGGAAAAGACACTGAGGTAACTCGGAGCTTCTGCTTGCAGAGGGGTCCAGTAGAAAGGTCTCCCGGGCGGGGGGGCCCAGCTGCTGGTGCGGGGCACCTGGGCTCAGACCACATGCGCTTTCGGGCTCTGGCTGTCCACACATGCCACCATATACTCATCTGGAGAGTGAAGCTGAGTGCGCAGGGCTCTGGGGAGGAAATGTCTGGGGGGCAGAGGGAAAAAGGCGCAATGGCTGAGCATCTTTCGGCTTGGCGAGCCTGTTAACTAAGCACTCCAAGATCTTCAGGCAAGCAGGAGAAGCCTCGAGCAATTGGCACAATGGGCAGCCTGGCCAAAGCGTGGCATCACATGAGTTAAAAACTTTGCAGTTGCTCCCAGCCATCACATCCCGGAATGATTTTCTCATAGTATGGAGGACAGTGGAAAGGAGTGGGAATGTTGCCTTTGTAGGGGGCGTGGCCAGGCTCCTTAGGGTGGGAACAGGAAGCAGGGTAGCAAGCAGACTTCTCAGTGTGTGCCCCTTAAGGGTTCATTGTGTAATCGACATATTTTAAGTGGGTTAAAGCGCACGCTGTCATGGCCCCACACCCACACACACACACACACACACACACACACAGAGGCAGAAATGACAGCACAGCAGGTAAGGTGATTGCCTTGCATGCAGCCAACCCAGGTTCGATCCCCAGAATCCCATATGATTCCCTGAGCACCACCAGGAGTGATTTCTTAGTGCACAGCCTGGAGTAACCCCTGAGCACTGCCGGGGGTGAGCCCAGAATCCAAAACACACACACACACACACACACACACACACACACACACACACACACACACTCTCTCTCTCTCTCTCTCTCTCTCTCTCTCTTTCTCTCTCACACACACACACATACACACATACACACACACACACACACACACACACTCACACCTCTGTAGGCCTCTACTAGGTGCAAAGTGCAGATTCTCTGTCCTGTCCCCTCTTACCACCCAAGTCCCCGGGGCTGGCGACCCTTTAATTCCCTTTCAAACCTTTGTTCTGAGTTTGTACACAAGCATGAACATCAACCCTAGATTTTGCTGGCTGCTTTTTTTTTTCCCCACAGAACTGGCACCATAACTTTATACTGTTCTGCGCTTTGGCTTTTTCTTCATCCATCACAAGTGTTAGTGCCTCGTCGTTATTCTGTTGCGGTCACTGTGGGGATCGCCTGATGCCAGATCAGGCTCCACGGTGCTGGTCTTGCCAGCCGGTGTCCTGCGTCAGGCACCCTGCAGAAGAACCCAGGTCACGGTTGCCTTAAACCCTGTCCCCAGCAGGGATCCAAGTTCCTGGACCTTCACAGTCTTACAAGTTTGCTGAGTGAAAAAGCCAAAGAGTTCCTTCTGGAGAACCGCGTGCAGACCTTCTACCAGCAGGAACTGGAAATGGAGCCCTCCCTGCTGTCCCTGGCCAACCAGCCCTCGATCCACAGCGCCCGACCTGAGCAAGTAAGTGCCGTCCCCTTTCCCCCGGGGCGGGATCGGGGTGCCAAGGGGTAAGGTCCAGTGTGACCCCAGAGCTGCTACTCCGATCACCAGTGGTTTGAACTTGCCCTGGCCCCCCTCACTCCCTTGCTGATCTCATTAAGCTTAATCTTGGGAAATAAAAGGATAATAGTTTCTGTTTCCAAGCACTGAGTCCTACTGAGATGGCTTTTTAATCTCAGCAGGAGCCAGGGAGGGCAGGGGACCACAAAAGATCATTATTCTCGCAAGGTTATTTGCTGGTCCTGATGATTCTTGAGCCAAGGTGTGTACCTACTTGCTCTCCTTCAGACTAAGCTTCATTTGTCATGTGGAGGAGATAAGATAAAGACCCAAGTTATAGCCAGCTTGATTTACAGTAAATTTTTCAGGGAGCATGTGAGTAATGTTTTATTCCTCATGGAAGAGCTGCTGCTCATCTTGGGTTTACTGCTTGCCTGGGATTAAGATCCAAAACTAGTTTATCGACTTTCTCTTTCATTACTGTGCTTATGGGTTTGGGGGGGGTTGTTGTAACAATTTATATTTATGTATTTCATTTATTCCACCAGGGAATGATCTAAAGCTTGAGTATCAACTTTTTGAAAAATGTTTATTGGGGTGGGGACCAGTGAGAGAGCAGGGAAGGGACTTGCAGTGCATGTAGCGGCCTGGGTTCCATCTCCAGCACCATGGATGGTCCCCAAGTCCCACCAGAAGTGATCCCTGAGCACACAGCCTGAAGGAAGCCCTGAGCATTGCCAAGTGTGGCGCCCAAACAAAACAGTTTTTTTTGTTATTATGTTATTATTTGTTATTAAACCCTCCACCCCCCATTTGTGGTGCCGAGGGGCCACTAGGGCGCGCCCAGTCGTGTTTGGGAGACTTTTTGTGGTGCCAGGGATGGTACCCAGGGCCTTGAGCACCCTTTGAGCCCCCTCCCCAGCTCTGTTAATATTTTACTGTGCTGTTGCCCTCTTCCTCTCCCTGTGTTGCTGGTTTCGGTGACCAGAGGTGCCGCATGACTGACTTCGTTGCTCATCAGGTCGTGATGCTCAGATACTCAGCCATGGTTCTAGCAGAGGTTTGATCCCCTTTGGTTGTGGTGCTTGCACACGTGCCCGAAGTGGCTTGCACTCTTGATTGAGGCACGGAATTACGGCTAGGGCCCCGGGAGGGGATCTTTGAAGCATGACGCAGAAGGTCATTGGTGGGTGGCGGATCTACAGCACAGTGTCACCAGGTCCCTCCCTCCTAATCACTCATGGCAGAACAGCTGCCGTGAGGCGTAGACCTGGGCTCTTGGGGAGCTGTGTCCAGCTGCCATGGCCCAGCACTGCCGCATGTCCAGGCGGTTGCCAAGCCAGCCCTAGCAAAGACCAGCATTCACAACTGGCAGTACAGTTGATAATCGTGTCCTCGCTTCCAGATCTGCATAAAGTGGGGAAATTATAAGCGGAGGCATGTGTAGTCTTTAGCAAGTTGTTTTGTTTTAGGGCTACTCCTGGCTCTGTGCTCATGGGCCACACTAGGAATGGAATTGGGCCTCCTGCCCACATAGCCAGTGCCCAGCCCAGCACCAAAGAACTCTCACTCTCTCGCACACTCTCTCTGTGTCTCTCTGTGTCTCTGTGTCTGTCTATCTGTCGCTCTCTCTCTCTCTCTCTGTGTCTCTCTATATCTCTGTGTCTGTCTGTCTGTCTGCTCTGTCTTACAGGACCTTTCCTACCAGTACCTGTCGACTGACCACTGTACAGTTTTGTTACCTGCATTGTGATGTAGTCACTTGCTCTCTCCATTCTGGGACCATTGAGACATTTTCCTCTTGGCTCATTCCCTGGGGTCCTTTATGACTCTGTCTAGTATTAGGTAACCCAAGTGATTCTTCGTGATTCTGGCGGACAAACACCAGAACCCCATCCCGACCTCGTATGCATGACCATTGCTTCTCAGTTTCATTCACAAGCCTAATTAGCTCTTCCTGGTCCTAGACTCATGTGCCCAGTGACCCTCCGTTTCATGCATGTTAATGAGGATATGGTTTCAGGAAGCACCCAGGTGGAGCGGGTCTTGACTGACCGCTTTGTTCCAGCCATCGCCGCTTCTCAACAGTTGCAGGCCTCCAGTGTCTGCTGACAGCAGGATTGACCTTCCCGTTTAATCATTTAGAGGCGGCCCCAGGCCAGTCCGGCTTCTTGTGATATGTCCAGCACGTTGGGAAACAACCACTAACCACCATCTTCCTGGGGACCAGCTCTGCTGTGGTGGAGTCGTGAGAGATTGTCCAGAATGATCTGTGCAGGCTTCTAGGAGTCTTTTGTGAAAATGCCTCCAGCTGGAATTTGTCTATCTGGGCTCTCAGCTTCAAAAGCAACGTATTTAAGGGCCTGAGAGATGGGGCAGCGGGTAAGGGGCTTGGCTTGCACATGGCCAGTGCACGTTCTATCCCCAGCACCCTGTATGGTCCCCGAGCATCACCAGGAGTGTGAGTGCAGAGCCAGAAGTAAACCCTGAGCAATGCTGCAGGGTGTGACACCCTCCACAACAACCACCCCCCAAAAAAAAAGCCGTAAATATGGCAGCACGCTTGTTGTCTTTGGAAATTTTCCCATCAATTACGAATTTGCTTGCAATGCTGTGGTTGAGGTGGTCAGTGTCATTATACTGAAGTCTGGCTAGCAGAGCCGGGAGACCAAGGATGCTTTACAGTGGTGTGAAACCCTAGAGCCCCGGCACTTGCCACTGTCAGGCACATGAAAGCGTAACCAAAAATAATTGTGACCCTGTCACAGTAGAGGCGCAGGGGACAGCGGGCCTGGGGGTGCCCCCTCTCGCTTCCCCCTTCCACCCCGTACTGGCCCTTCTCCGCAAGTCCAGAAACCTGAGAAGCGGACCTTGCCAGCCCATTGTTTGTCTGACAGCGGGATAAATGTGCAGTTTGTTTGGAGTGAAGACGCTATATATATATTTCAGAGGTCCGCCCAGTTCCTGACCCCAGGACACGGGGGGGCCTGCGTGGGGCAGCGCTCAGCGCCTCTGCTCTAGTCTTCAAGCAGTTTGCTTGTTCAGGATCAGATGAACCTCTCCGTGCACTTGGGAAAAGATGAGAAAGATGCAAATCCCAGGCCAGGAGAAGCTACAGCTGGGAGAGAGGGGCTGGAGGCTTCGCCCCAGATGACCTTTCTAACCGCACCGGATAGGTCTTGAGTTGGCAGTGGCGGGCGGCCCTCACCTTTCTGTTGATGGACCACCTTTCTGCAGGCTGCCCTGTCCCGGCAGCTCGGCACTCTCCGCCTCTCCCTTTGCCTCGGGGGCCCGGGCGGTGGGGCAGGCTTTGGTGTGGTCTAGGACGTGATCTAGCATAACCACATCACCGTCTCCTTCTCTTTAAATTGAGCTTTAGGGGGCCCGGAGCGATAGCACAGCGGGGAGGGCGTTTGCCTTGCATGTGGCCGGCCGGGTTCGATCCCGGCATCCCATATGATCCCCCGAGCACCGCCAGGAGTAATTCCTGAGTGCAGAGCCAGGAGTAACCCCTGAGCATCGCGGGTGTGACCCAAAAAGCAAAAAAAAAAAAAAAAAAAAAAAGAGCTTTAGTTGATTTCTAAATTTCTAAACTTCACACTCTTCGAGCCCCCCTCCCCAGCCTGTTAGCATTTTGTTCTGCCCTTGCCCCTCCCCCTCCCGTGTTGCTGTTGTTTCTGTCCCCAGAGGTGACCGGGGCTGGCTGTAGTGCTGGAACAGCGTCGTGAATTGATGTTTGTGTAGTTTTTTGTCCAGAGGGTTTGGGGCCATACCCTTGATGCTTGGTTTTGGCAAGTGGACTACTGATCCTGTGGGGCCAGGAATCTAACCAGTACCAGGAAAGTGACTTAATCACCACAGAGCTTTCTAGCCTTTGGTTTTTCCCCCTCAAATATGCGCACTCACCATTCGAGAAGCTTTTATTTATTTATTTTTGGGGGAACTACTTCCTTGACCCAATAGTTGACTTTATTTATTTATTTATTTGTTTGTTTGTTTGTTTGTTTGTTTATTGCATTGAATTACTGTGAGATACAGTTACAAAGATCTTCATGGCTGGGGCCAGAGAGATAGCCCAGCAGGTAGGGCATTTGCCTTGCACGGCCAGCCCATGCCAGCCCAGGTTCAATCCCCGGCATCCCATATGGTCCCCCGAGCACTGCCAGGAGTGATTCCTGAGTGCAGAGCCAGGAGTAAATCCTGAGCATCACCAGGTGTGACCCAAAAAGCAAAAAAAAAAAAAAAAGATCTTCCTGACTGGGTTTCAGTCATAGAATGTTCCAGTCCCCATCCCGTCAACAGTGTGTATTTTCTACCACCACTTTCCCCAATTTCCCTCCCGTCTCTGGTCCTTTTTAACTGATCACAGACATCTGTCTTCTATCACCACACACACAATTTTTTCATTAGTGCCTAGAACCTTTAAACTCTCCCTTTGCCTCATTCAAATATATAACCCAGTCTTATAAACTGTAAGCAGAATGCCGAGTCTCACGTCTTATCTATTTTATTTTTATGACAAAACTAAAGAAATTTTTTTACATTAGAGACCAGGTTTTGAAAGTGCACCCAGCATTACTCAGGGGCTCTCCCAGCTCTGCTCAGGAGTGATCCCTGGCAGTTCTTGGGGGTGAGGGGAGGGAGAATGTCCTATGTATGCAGTGCTGGGGGTTCCAACCTGCGGCAGTGATGCCACGTTAGCCCCCTAATCTCCGCATTCTCTCTCCACTTACTGAGGTGTGACATTCTCTCAAGTCACTTGTTGTAACAGGAGTAATCATGTCACATTTATTTCTACTCTGTGTCCAGGTTATTTCTATGTTAGTAAGAGATGTAATAAACTCAACCCCTGCGGATCCTTTTGTTGACTAAAGTGGGTGAATTGTAGCCCCTAAGAGAGCTTGAAGTGCTTGGCTGGTCAGCACAAAGCTGTAAGTTCAGCCCTTCGTGCTGCCCACCCTGCCAAGGCCATCTTGACTGACCCTGACCTGTCGCCTGCCCTGACCCTGACCCTCTGAGAAAGAGCCGGGTGAAGATGATGCGTTTGGAGATGGAGCTGCTGCCGTTTGGGTTGTGCTTGCCTCAGTCAGTGGACAAGAGCTGATTAAGCAGCTTAGCCAGAATTCTTTCTCAGAATGAAAGGGCACATGGTCAGGTGTCTCCAGGTGAGGTTTCTTTAGTGGCTCTCAGCCTTGCTTCCCCCTGCAGAGTACGGGCCCAGACGCTAAGACTCCACGGGCCAGAGCTCCTGCCTAGAGGGTTCCACTCTCCTGGAGCCCAGGAAAGTGTTTGTGATGTCACCAGGATGGAAACAATTCCAAGGAAGAAAGTCTGTTAGGGAGAAAAGGTTTTGTTTGTGGGTGGGGCGGGAGCCGGGATGGAAACACACCAGGCAGCCCTTAGGAGCTCGGGCTTGGTGCTCAGGGCGCCATTCCATGATGTCCCACTCGCAAAGCCATGCTCCAGCCCCTCAGAGCCAGAAAAGGTTTCCTAGGAAGGCAGGGTCCCACCTGGTCCCTGGAGGGATGGGAATCTCAAAGGGCAGCTCCTTCCTCACCCTGCCAGCTGAGGAAATGTCAGCCCTCTCCGCACCTTCCCCCAAAGCTCAGAGCTCTGTCCTCCACGTCCTTGGAGGTCACGCTCACGTCTGGATGAGATTTTGCACATCTTTGTCTTTTTAGTACCTTGACAAATTTCCGTCATGTTAAAAATGGATGTGGGGGACTTTGCTTGCTTACTTTCTCAAACTCATGGTCTCTCTTGAATACCTCTCTCTCTCTCTCTCTCTCTCTCTCTCTCTCTCTCTCTCTCTCTCTCTCTCTCACCTCTGAATTTCTTTTGATAAAAACTATTTTGTGTGACCAAAAAATAAAAAATTTACATGGGACCAGGAGAGAGAGCTCAGTGGGCTGAGCACATGCTTTGCATGCAGGAGGTTCCAGTTTGATCCCCAATATTACTTTCCCATGAGCACTTCCAGGAGTGTCCCCTAAGCACAGAGCCAGAAATAGCCTGAGAATTATAGAGCATGACCCATAAAGAATAAATAAATAAAGGGGAGACCATAGAGTGGGTAAAGCACTTGTCTTGCATGTGACTGACCTGGGGTCAAGCCCCGGCACTCCATATGGTCCCAGGCACCATCAGGAGTGATCCCTGAGCAGAGCCAGGAGGAAGCCCCTGAATGTAACCGCATGTGGCTCCGAAAATTAAAATAAAATATGAAACCTCCAATACTTTCTGCTTGCACACATCCTGAAGTATTCAGCCTGATAAAGTTCTTTATAGTCCTGTAGTGGTTACACATAGCTATGACTTTCATGAGCAAAAGGAGAGCTAGTATGTATATAATGTTTGGGTTGTGTAGAAAAATATATACATATATTTATACTTACATATATATGAATGCATATATGTATATTCCTTGATATATATTTATATGTGCATACTTATGAATGCACATGCATATATCTCTTGGCATATTTATTTATACATACATATATATAAATGCTCATATCTATATTCCTTGGTACATATGTATACATATATATTAATGCACATATATATTCCTTGATGTATATATATACGTACATACATATGAATGCACATATGTATATTCCTTAGTGTATATATTTATACATACATATATGAATTTTCATATGCATATTCCTTGATATATATTCATACATACATATATATGAATACACATATGTATATTCCTTGATATATATTTATACATACATATATATGAATACACATATGCATATTCCTTGATATATATTTATACATGCATATATATGAGTACACATATGTATATTCCTTGGTATATATTTATACATACATATATATGAATGCACATATGTATATTCCTTGGTATATGTCGAGGATCATATTTTTTTTGAGTGGAGGGAGTGGGAGGGAGACACCCGAGCAGTGCTTTGAAGACCTGGGGACCTCTTCCGCAATTGCCAAGCAACCTGGCAAGCAGGTCTGTGCCCAGTCCCAAGGATGTGGTGTTGCCCAGCCCCTGTGCCCTCCACGAATGCGCCAGGAGATACTTAGGGAAGTTCTGTGGTGCTAGAGATGGAGTCAGGGTCAGCTCCATACAAGGCAAGTGCCGTAAGTTCTGTATTAGCACCCCCCAGAAATGGTATTTTGGGGTTTTAACCTCATATCCTTGAGTTTATACTTAAGAAAAATAACTGCTGAGGGGTGGAGCAGTATCGGGCACATTCCTGCCAGAGCAAACTGCCCTGTGCGTACCGTCCTGCCTGGCTCTTTCTGACTCAGCTGATAAAAAGCCTGTCGGGTGAACCTGTGAACCAGTCGGGCTAGGCAGCTGCTCCCAGGTGCTCTTTGTGATGGGACTCAGTTCTTCTTTTTTTCTTTCCCCGCTGTCTCTACAGGTGGATCCTAAGACCGACACCACTCCCAAGGCGATTCATAGCATATTTAAGAATGCCATCCACATGCTTCAGGAGAAAGGACTCATTTTCCAGAAAAATGGTGGTTTTGATAACCTGTATTATGTAAGAGACCTACAACTTAGATTTCTTTCCTTCACAGCTTAGTCATGAGTAGATTTAGTCCTGAAGAAGGCCTGTTTGTTGGGACCTTGGATGGCAGAGCACGTGCATATCACTGTATCACTGTCTTCCCATTGTTCATCGATTTGCTTCAGTGGGCACTAGTAACATCTCCATAAGTCCTGTCACAAGCAAGTGTAACCCAAGGGCATCTGCTTGCTCCAGGGACAGGAAGAGCCCCAAACTATTCTTCAGGTCATGGAACTGAGGTCCACAATTGTTACTATTTTTTGGCATAAAAATAAAGCACGGGTAGCTTGCCAGGCTCTGCCGTGTAGGTAGTATACTCTCAGTAGAATCCTCTCATCTCGAGCATTTACTGATGAAACTTAAAGGGAAAAGATCAGGTTTTCTCTTGGATAGAGCTCTGAGGAACTATGGAGTCTGGATGTTGAGAATGACTGACAACATGATGTGTGGGTTGCTCTGGCTTCTTGCCAGGCTTACTGGAATCAGTTAGAACCTGTCTAGAGCTGTATACAATGTATAAATGTGAAAGATCTTGGGAAGGACCTTATCCTAAAATCAGCATTCTCTAAGAATATTGCGAGGCCGCAGCCACGTGCCAAAGGTTGCTGTGGGTCTGGTGTGGGTGGGGTCTCTCTCTTCCCGGGGCAACTGGCATGGAGGCGGAGGAAAGGGCAGGGCCAAAACTCCACTCCGAGTCCGGCCAGCGTGGTCTCTCCCGCACATGAGAGCAAACCCTTGGAGCAATGTTGGACTGGGCCAGGGAATGACCGAACCCCTTACTGGGTCTGAAATGGATGGGTCTAGATCTCTTCGGGGTTGCAGATTAGCTGTGAGTCTGGCGTGGGTGGGTCTCTCTTCCGGGGCAACTGGCATGGAGGCGGAGGAAAGGGCAGGGCCCAAAACTCCACTCAAGTGCATATGTGAGGGTTTATTTTTTATTTTTTCTAATTTTTTTTATTTTTACAATTACAAAGATATACAATTAAAAAGTTCATATTTGGGGGCGGAGCGATAGCCCAGCGGTAGGGCATTTGCCTTGCATGCGGCGCGCCTGTGCCGACCAGGGTTCGATTCCGGCATCCCATATGGTCCCCCGAGCACCGCCAGGAGTAATTCCTGAGTGCAGAGCCAGGACTAATCCCTGAGCATTGCCGGGTGTGACCCAAAAACAAAAAAAAAAAAAGTTCATATTTGGGTTTTGGTCATACAGTGTTCCAGCACCCCGTCCCTCCACCAGTGCCCATCTCCCACTACCAACGTCCCGGTTCCCTCTCCCCTTCCCCAGCCCACCTCCATGGCAGGTTCTTTATTTCTTTCCCTTTCTCTCTCTTTCTCTTTTCCTTCCCTTCCAGACTATGGATTACAGAACATACATTAAAGGTTGTCATGTGTATCCTTTTGCCTCTATTTAATGCTCAGTTCTAGGTTGGCATTAGTACCCTCGACTATTATTAGCACACTATTCCATTTTCTGTCTTACCTACCCTCTGACTCCCACATGTTTGTGATAATTTCTACCTTTGACAAGACCTCACTTGACCTTGGATATTGATATCATAATATGTACATATATATTTATGCCATGCAAATAAATGCAGTCATTCTGTATCTGTCTCTCTCCTTCTGGCTAATTTTGCTCCACATAATCTTCTCCATGTCCATCCATTTATAGGCAAATTTTATAACTTCATTTTTTCCTAACAGCTGCATAGTATTCCATTGTGTAGATGTACCAAAGCTTTGCATATGTGAGGGTTTAAATTAGGGGGTGCATAATGTACCCCTTCTCTCCAGCACTGCTAGGTGTGGTCCCACAACTGTTTTTTTTTTGGGGGATAAGAGTTCCATTGATTGTTGGTTGTTTTTTAATCTGTCTTGAGGGGCTGGGGAGATAGTACAGCAGGTAGGGCACTTGATTTGTACATGGCCTACCAGGTTCAATTCCCAGCAACCCATATGGTCTCCTGAGCACCCCAGGGATATTTCTTGACTGCAGGGGCCAGGAGTAACCCCTGAGCATCTCTGGGTGTGGCCCAAAAAACAAACAAGCAAAAAAAAATATCAAGAGGGAAGTACACAAAAGTGTGAAAGTCCTTTGTTACAGGATAGCCGTGTAGACACTGCTCAGTGCCTGTACATAAGCACACATAGAAATAAAGTTACACACATACAGACCGACATAGAAACACACATACACACATATACATACACACAGAAATGCGTGTTCCTGTGGCTTTTCACGTACAGGGAAAATGTCATCATCCTCCAACTTGGATTCCTCCACCTCCCCCCCCCCTGGCCTGGGCAAAGGTCATGTCTTGTTAATGGGCTGTCCTGTGTCACCGGAAGTTCAGCAGCCTCCCAGCCTTCCGCGCATAAGAGACAGGAGCAGTCCCACCCCACTCCACTTGTTGCCGCTCCACAGGTCCTGAGACATTGCCAGGAGCCCCTGGGACTCTCAGAACCCCTTGCTCTAGTGCTCCGCAGCTTTCTTTTCTTTTCTTTTCTTTCTTTTTTTTTTTTTTTTTTGCTTTTTGGGTCACACCCAGCAATGCTCAGGGTTTCTCCTGGCTCTGCACTCAGGAATCACCCCTGGCGGTGCTTGGGGACCATATGGGATGCTGGGGATCGAACCCGGGTCGGCATGGGCCGGCTGCGTGCAAGGCAAATGCCCTACCCACTGGGCTATCGCCTCGGCCCCTCCGCAGCTTTTCTTGATACCAAAATAGCACCAGAGCGGCATCACTAGGGTTAATATTTATACATCCACCTTTGTGGGGGACAAGGGGAGGGACCCCTGAATGCTGTTCCGTCCGGGCACTGCTGTAAAACTTCTCGCCCCTTCCTGGTGCATGACCTTCGTGTTGCTGTTGACACCATTTGCAGGAGGCTGGCGCTGGCGCACATTTCGCACCACTGTCTCTGTCAGTTTGTCTAAGTGTTCCTGTAAGATTGACTTAGTGGAATTGCCAGAGCCAAGGGCATGTGCGTGGAAGTGTCGGGCCTGCCCAGTCTGCCTGCTCTGACAGGCCGTCCCTGGAGCACCCGAGGGAAGACAAGTGCCTGCCTGCCGGGGCCCTGAGACTTAACAGTTCCCCTCCCACTGTCCGCCTTCGTCCCCAGGGCCACCTCAGGGTCACCCTTCTCATGGCCCGGTGCCGTCACTGTGCTTCAGCTCCCAGAGTGCAGCTGAGGGGTCCCACCAGCCTCACCGTTTACTGGTATGGTTCTTGAGGAACTGCCTAAATAGGACAATTTATTGGTATTGATTTTATTCCTGTGAATGAGGCCCCAGGTTAGAGAATTTTGTGTGTTTTTTTAATTTTATTTTCCCATTAGACCTGATATAAACACTGTCATTTACAAAGTTGTTCATGACAATTTGTTACGGACATACCATCACCAATCCCACCACTATTGCACCTTCCTATCACCGTTAGCTCCAGTTTTCCCACCCCCCTTTAAGCCTGCCCCATAGCAGGCCGTCAGAATTTATTTTATATTGCTTGTTATAATTTTGCTACGGGAATAATCAAAAAATATTTCCTCAGGAGGAAGTTAGTGAAGATTGTGTATCTCACCATGGAGCTATTAAACCCTGGTAAGATTACGAAGATGCTGGAGGTTAAGCCTTCTGGTGTTGATATTTTATTAACGGAGTCTGGATGGATGCCTTTTCCCTTACATCCCGTCCAGTCTGGTTTCTACTCCTGGTTTATCAGTGTTGTGGCTGCATGCTCCAGGAAGCTGAAAATTTTTAACAAAGTGATACAGCTGGAGTTAAGATTTTAACTGGGTGGCTTTGGGGGCATGTGCATGACTTCCATGGCTCCTGGAAATACAGGGGGTAGCCATCCTCCAGCCCCAGGAAAGCCTGGAGATTTCAACCACAAATCCCACATACTTGAGTTTTTCAACAGATTACTTTCTGGATGAGGCTCATCACGAGCAGTGGGGTTTGGCCGGGAGTATAACAGCAATTGAGGAGGTTTTCAGGCTCTGTTGGGCAAGTGGTGGGCTCACCTGTCCCTGTCCAAGGTACCCAATGACTCCGCCATAGACGAGGTTCAGAGAATCTTATGTGTTGATCTCTCTTGAGATTTATTTATGAATCTGGTTTATGGCTGGTGGAAGAGCTTAACTGTGGCTTCTGATCTCCTTTGAGATTTATTTATGTGTCTCTGAAGCTTGACTGATAAGTGAGCTTGTATGGCTGAGTGGGAGGTGGTTTGTGGTATGTGTCTCCCACATAGCTAGGGAGATTTAATTTCAAGAAACTTGGTGCTGAGTTGTTGGAGTTTGGCCAGAGGCACAGTGGCAATTTGGGGTTTTAGGAAGCCTAAGGGCACCCTCAGGCTGCTGGTGCCCCCGTCCTGCATGTCCAGGTTGACCCAGACAGTGTGAGCGCCCCAAGGTCTCAGTAGTGATGGCCACCAGGGCTGAGCTGGGCTGCTGCCTTTTGTGGCTTGGGCACTTTGGGTGGGCTGGAATCACTAATGCAGCAGAGCCTGACCAGGGGACACCTCCTCTGTCTCCAGACAGTTGGCACTCAGGGAGGTTCCTCCATAGTATGCTGCAGGAAGTGTGGGCTGGTCTGGGGAGGAAATGACGAATCACCGGCTCCGCATGGTGGGGAACCTAGAGCACCTCCTCAGCCCCGGGACTCTCAACAATTCATGCTCTGCAGAGGTGCCGAGTTGGACCTGAAGAGCCCTGTTCAGACATGTTTAAACTCTGCCATGGCCCATAGCAACAAGAACTGTGGGAGCCCCATCAGCTGGGGTCACTGCTGCCATCCTCACGTGTCTGACTCCAGGCTGGTACCATTTCATGGCTCTCTCCCTGAGCCAGAATATCCACAAGGCATCCACATTCGCTCACACATGTGGCCCCATCAGCTGAGAGCTGCCGCCCTTCCCTCAGCTCCGCTGCTCACCGCTGCTTGGCCTCCCAGGTTAGAGTGTTTAAAAGATATATTATGGACCCAAAGAAGTAGTATAGGGGTGAAGGCACTTGCTTGGCATGTGGCTGACCCTGGTTCAATCCCTGGCACCACATAGGGTCCCCTGACCACTGCTGGGAATGGCCCCAGCGCCCTTCTGGGAGTAGCCTCTGAGCACAGGAACAGCCCCTGAGCCTAGACTAGCCCCCTGGCACAGTTGGGTGTGCCCCTGTCCCCACCTCGCCCCTCCCTAAGTTTAACTACTTGAACTTGAAAAGAAGGTCCTGGTTGTTTAATGGGGAGCATGGTGGACCTCCTGGGATGGGAATGCATGGAGGGGAGAGTTGGGTTAGAGCAGCTCCCCTGGGTCCCTCCCACACTGTCCCCTGGTCCCCTGCAGTGTGGCCTCTCCTTCCTGCCCAGAGCAGCAGCATCTGGGCAGCCAGCCAGGCCAAGGTGTGGCAGGCTGGATGCTTCCTGCAGTGAATCAGTGTGGGCTGGAAAGGGCGGCCACGGGCCTCTAACTCTGCTCCTGAGCCCACTTCCCTCAGCACCACAGCCTGCTGCCTCCTGCGATTCAGCCTGGCTGGAAGGGGCGGTGCAGGCCTCCAACACTCCCTCCCCAGCCTGCTTGCTCTCCCCACCTCCCTGGCCTTTGTTTTTTTTCCCGAGGGCGTGGCACCTTACCCCAGGGAGTTAGTCACCTTCTCCAGGGCCCCTGGTGTCTGGTGCTGTCCAGCTTCCCTGCTCTGCCCACTATGTAATCTCCACTCTAACCTTGAGTCCTGCAGACCTTATCAGCACCTCACTCTGAATCCACACTCACTGAGCCCCACCAGATAAGGCTTCTGACCAGCGTAGGTTCATTTGCTCCTTTCTCTTTTCCCTTTCTCTTTTATTAGTTTTCCCTTTTCCTTTTTACTTAGTTGTCGAAGGTCACTGTTGAACACTATGCCCATGCACCTTTGGTTGCTGCTTGCCTCTTCCCTGAGAGTCCGTTGTTTGCCTTTAAAACAGGAACTTCAGCGGACAGGCTAGATTCATCTCCTGCTAGTGTTTTCTCCCAGTGGAGTTCATTTCCTCTGTTTCCTTTGGGCATGGGAGAAGAAAAGTAATGAGATGGGGTCCAAGTCCACAGGAAGGGCAAGGGGTGGTGGTTATGTCTCCCTCACAAGTGTTCCAACAAATAAGAGATTGCATGAGTATGAGGACTCACAGACATGGGGCAGAGCTGCTACTGGCTCTCTCTCCCTGTGCCCAGCCGCTCCAAGGCGCCCCGGGGGGGATAGCGGGTTCTAGCCCTGGCCCGCCACCCCAGCAGAGCCTCTCAGCAAGCCTGACAAGCCCCCACCCATGAGGGCCTCCATTTTCCACATCCAGACTTCCCCCTCTCAGAACTCCACCCAGCAGACCAGCCTATCACAGCCCAGCTGTGCGGTTCATCAATAAATGCTGAATTTTGAGATGACTACAAGAGTATGCTACCTGCACGGCAGAGCCTGGCAAGCTACCCATGTCAGATTTGATATGCCAAATACCAGTAGCAATTATAGACCTCATTTCCATGACCTGATGGAATGGTTTGAGGCTCTTTCTGGAGCAAGCAGGTGCCCTCGACTCTACTTAGATTAAGACAGGACATATGGAGATGTTACTGGTGCCCGCTCGAGCAAATCGATGATGAACGGGGGAGACAGAGATACAGTGATGAGTATGAGATGAGTGTTCACTAAGAGAGTTGCTCTTGAACGTTTGGAATGTCAGCGCTTCGTTATGGTATGCCTCCGCCAGTCACCTTCCCAGCCCTGTGCCAACTCCAGCAGACGGACGCACATTGCTGCTGGGCCAGAGGCCAAGGCCTGAGAACTGCCCTTGTTGGTGAAGGAGAGCTGATTGTTAGCAAACCCTCAAAACTAGCCTCTTGGTATTTTGCTGGGCCCCTGGATGACATAAACCCTGCCTTGCTTAAGACGCTTCTCTCTCAACTCTTCTTCCTGTTTAGGTAAACAGAGAGGACAAAGAGCTTCACAAAGAGATCCTCCGCATTATTCAAGAAGATTGCCAGAAGCCAAATCGTAAGTAGAGTAAAGAGGCACATCCCAGGACTTCCGAGCACTGCACGGGGACCTGGGAACAGGACTCCACACAGAAGCGTAACTGCTCGGGACACCCGGTCACTCCTAGCTCCAGCTCCTCTCCTCTCTTGATTATGTACCAGGCCTACGGGGGTTAGTTCGACCTTGACTGCGCTCAAGACTCCACGTTGAGCCTCATTGAACAGGCCGTGCTCTGCCCCACCCCGGGGCTCTGATTCACGACATGGGTGACTGCTCAGGGCATTCTGACACACCAGGGTAGAACCACAAGGCTGGGACTTTTTGAATGTGCTTTCCTTAGTTTGGGGGGAGGTGGGTGGCCTTGAGGATCCTCCTCCTCCTCCTGGCTCGATGCTCAGGGGTCACACCTGAGATGCTCAGGGACCTTATGCAGGTATAGGAATCTAAGTAGGCCTGTTGCATGCAAGCTAAGTGCCACCCCTGAACTCCCGTCTCTTGGTCACGGGATGGGAGTTTTGGCTATTCTGGTTCCGTTCTTGGGTTTGGGCATTTTCTTGTTCCGCTCTTGCACCTTGTCTCAGAACCAAACCTGACATTTTCTCTCTTCTAACATCAGATCCTTGGGTGTGGGGAGAAATGAGCCTAGACATTATAATTTATGAACAGTGTAATTCAGTCATCTTGGAACCTGATTATTTACTAAAGAACCCGTGTGAAGTCGCTGGTTTTCATGGAGTTAGGTCAGCCTTTGGGTGGGAACGGAAACGCTCAGAGTCTGCCAGGACATTGCCGTTTCCGTACGGTGACCTCTCAGTAGGTTCTGTGCGAACTGGCTGGCCTGCAGGGTGGCCTCTTCAGGGTTTCCTTTAGCAAGTACATGCTAATAGCGAATGCTGGCACATGTGGACAAGCATGCTGGAGGGGGAGGAAGGAAAGCCGAAAGGCCTGTGACTGGCCCAAGAGGCCTCCCTAGAGGAGCAGCGCGTTGTTCTCCTTCAGCCCTTTCAGCTCATCCACCCAGACCTGACCTGCTCTAGCCTAGTCAGTGGCCCCAGGCTGGTCCTGGTTCTTGTATGTAGGTGCTGTGGACGGCAAGAACTAACGAGTTCGATCTTACAGTGCTACCTCCAGATCTTAAATAGAAACACTATTATCTTAATATTAGATTTCTATCGCAAATTGTTCACTCAGAATAATAAGAATAATAAGAATAAGTATCCTTGGTTGGTGGCGGAGGCAGTGTAGGAAGTCTGTCAAATCATAAATCCCTAAAGAGCTTCGAAGAACAGTAAATATGATTCTTTGAACTAAGAAGGCAGGAGGGCGGCTTCTCCTCAAGTAAGATTCCTCCACCCACTTAGCCCCAGGCCACCCTCACCAGATTCTATTTATTTTGATTTTTGAACTGAGTGAATCACCTGATGGAATGGTTTGAGCCTCTTTATGTTCCTGGAGCAGCAGGTGCTCTTGGGCTCTACTTGCATGAGATATAGATATATGGAGACATTGGTGCCTGCTGAGCAAATCGATGATGAACTGGAAGACAGTGATTTAGCCCACACCACCCAGCAGTCCTAAGGGGTGCACTCACTGGCCTGGCTCTGGGAATCACTCCTGGCGAGCTCAAGGGACCATATCTGCTGTTGGGGATCAAACCCCATCAGCTGCGTCCAAGGAAAAGCTGCATCCAAGGAAAGCGCCTCCCTGCTGCACTATCTCTCCAGCCCCTCGATTCTTATTTTTATCTGTGTTAGAAACAGGAGAGGGAAAAACGATGACTTGATAGAGCTAATGAAAGGCCTCACACTCTCATCTTTCCTTCGTTTTATATATATATATATATATATATATATATATATATCACTTGACTACTTGACATCCTGCTATTTGTTGATTTGCTTGAGCTGGGTGCCAGTAAGGGTTTTATTTGACTTATCATGTGCCAGTGTAGCCCAATGGCATCTGATCTGCATTACAATTACATGTAATGTGATTTGGAAATGACTGCCAGACTAGAGCTGTTACGATATATACATACATATATTGAGCATATATTACAGAGCAGCGTATATATACACACTATATATACATATATGTATGTATGTATATATATATATGTATATATGCATATATACATGCCACATCTATAATTGTCATGCAATTTTGAATTAACTTCATATACACACATAATGATGCCAAGTCCGTATATATTATAAAATGATCATCACTTTAAGCTCAATTAGCACTCTATCACTACATGGGATATTTTTCTCTTGTAATAAGAAATTTTAAGATCTCATCACAAGAGAAAAATTGGAAAATTGTAAAACAACTTTCTAATATGTAAGACAGTGCTTATTATTGGCAGGGAAGTCACTAGATAAATCCCTGTGGTTGCTCAGTGGTCACTATA
>JAJIBD010010853.1:0-70839 GCA_021461705.1 Cryptotis parvus
GGTAACTATTATATGATGCCATTATAGTGTAAAAGCATCATTAAGGAAGTATACATGAACAAATTGCTCCAATTGTGATCCAATGAAACTTTATTTACAGAAATGGGTGGTGAACTAGATCTACCTCACACCAAGTAAAGGTTTGACCTAGCAGCTATTGTTATAAATTGATAGAAAATAGCATTTAACTTTGTTTATTATATCTTCACACTTTTATGTCTCTCAATGGACTCTCTCCACCCTTCCTCAACTATGCTGACTGCCCATTTATTATTTCCCATATATACACATTAGCTCTTTCTTTTTATTTGTTGACTTAGCGACACAGAAGTCCAAGAAAACTCCCTATACCTCTATAATTGGATTACCCTGCCCCTGCTTAAACTATCTTGTTCATATTACTTAAAATGAAGCACTCAGCAAAAACACTGCCATGTTGTACATGACCCAGTACTGGGGTGACTCTAAGTGAGGAAAATAATAACTGTTATTATTTGCTATAAATAAACCCTGAGCCTCATTAGTGAATGTTCACTTACAGACATTTACTCCCATCAAAACGATTTCCTTGTGTTACAAGCCACCCATCAAGTTTCCTTCACTCCAACCACACTCCAGGTCCAGAAATCACTGCTCCGATTTCATGGTGCTCAGTCATGCTGAGATGTCTCAGGGGACACAAAAACAACACTGGAGTTAAAAGTTAATTCTTCCTGCTGAGTTAATAATTAGGTAAAACCAGTTTGAAGCAAAGGGAAATCAGTGTGTCTGGAGTTCAGAATGAATTAGTGAGGAATGAGGCAAAATAAGGAATTATAGAATAGGAATACAATTGCCAAGAACTCCACCTTCTGCTGTGTGGGATAAAGGGAAGACAGAAACCCCATTCATGAGCCTTAACTTATAATCAGCAAGGAATCCCCAAACTTTGAATCGGAGCCCTGTCTGATTGGCTGGCCAATCAAAATGACTAACACTGCTGTTTATTGGTGAGACAGAAACAAACACAACCAGGTAAATTATAAAATGTCAATCCCTTATCACTTCTGCTGGCCAGCGACCTCACTTTAACTTTATTTTGTACTAAGCATTTTCTCCTTAATTCAGTAGCTTTCCATGCCCCCAGTTTGTCTAATAAAAAAAATAAACTCAACATTTCATTTGTTTGTTTTGTTGGGAGGACTGCAACCCCTAATCATTGTGCACCAACCAATAGGTTGCCCAAAATGTCAAGTAAGAATGCTGGAAACTGGAAGGAAAAGAAAGGCTGACTACTTCTTTGCTTATTGGAACAAATACACACTGCCCTAGTGTATGCCTTTCAGCAGAAGGTACATGAGAGAGCCCGTTCATGGTCCATGATTTTGTCACCCCAGTGGGAGGGGAAAATATCAATGGAGGCTGGAATGCAATATATATTTGGGCAATACTGTTTCTATAATCCCTAGGAATAAATTACACTCATGCACTACACTGCTGTGAAAAGAACTAGACATTTACCCAAAAGCATAGTTGGTCCCAAATAGACCAAGGCCAAGAATAAGTTTGTAAGGTATAAAAGGTCACAGATACATTGGGGCTTGCTGCTGGTGGCCCCTGGAGCCTATTAACCTGGGAGATGAGTACTCAATTAACCATGGGATCCTGAGCAAAGAGAGTTCCTGGCATCAGCCAAACCATTTCTCCCTTCAGTGTTTGATCCCAGGACTGGAGTTGATAATTTTAGTGCAAGTATGCTAAGAAATTACAAAGTGATTTAACTTTCAAGACTGCCTCACTAACAGCAGGAAACAGACTCTATGCCTGTTACCATCTGTTTCTTCACCTGCATCTAGAGTTGCTGTAAGATTTAGGGGAAACATGGGAAGTGGTTAATATATAATAGGACCTCAACAGGAAGTAGATTTTCTGGAAATACAGTCCCTATTGGTCTGATGTATCATTTCTTCAGCCTTGTCTGCTCCTACATGTGTTGATCCATCCTTTGGTTATGTCAGGATACAGGAGAGGACAGTACCCAGAGCAGTGTTTCCCAAAATGGGGGAACACCATTTCCTGGGATGTGCTGGAATGAACTTGGAATGTGGTTACAATTGGAAGAAGAGCTTTCTGTTCCTTCATTTTAAAATAAAGGTACATTTCTAGAGACACTGAGTACATTTTTTTTCTATAAAGGAGGGAGTAGGCAATTGTGTTTTAGAACCTCTGATCTAGAAAATAGGAGGATGAGGAGGAAGAAAAGTAGGAGGAGGGAGAAGATGAGAAATATGAGAAGGAAAAGAAAAGTAGAAAGCAGAGATAAACACTTTCAGTACTTAAAAGGCACTAGACATTGTTAGAGGTCATTTATATTTACTAATTCACTTGGCATTCACAAAACTTTTTAACAGTGGCACCATAGTTATCTCCATTGTACAGCTAAGAAAATTGTACAGCATAGTGAGGAATGTGTGATTTAGCTAAGGGTATATTTGTAGGAAGCATCAGAGTCAGAAAGCAATACTAGTATTATTAAAACCCAAATCAAGAAATGCAATCTATTCACTTAACGATATTAGCAAGTCTTGAGGGTAGGCACTCCTTTTTCTAGGAGTATAGGCTGTCTTTCTGAATGTTAAACAGGACACTTTGGGGCTTGTGAATACTCTTGCCGTGAAGGATGCAGAAAGGCGTACCTTGGTGTGTCCCTTAGTTCAGTTCAAGAAGTAAGTACCCACTGTAGTCCGAGTCTCTCCAGTCCATGATTCCAAATTATTGCAGGAAAAGTGTACCAGCACATGAATTCCTGCCTTTTCTCCCATGTTCTCGTTGAAATTGAGATGACAAAACTCCAATATTAAAATCAATATGTTTTAAAGTAATTTTATGTGAAAATTGTCATAGTTTACCATAGGGATATTGATCCTTGTCTAAGGATTTACCAAGGTGTTTGCTGCTAAACAAACTTTTTATGTTGTTGGGTTTTGCGTGTTGAGTTTAGTTGACTTTTATGTTACTTCCCATCTGATCTGCTGTGCCCCTACTGAAATATCCCACTACCATGTTGATTCACACACCGACCCTGCTCTACCGACTAACAATTACATCTCCAAGGAGTTACAGGCCAAACAGTTAAAATGCATGGACAAACTGGTCCCCATAGCTGAAAACTCTGGGACATGCTTTGGATGTGGGACGGCTCAGTCCCTGCATCCACACTTCACCTCTCTAGCCATGACAAGGACTCAATTCCACTGCTTCACTAATACTCTCTAGAGAGACACCAAAATGTGAACAATTTCAGGCACCCTGGTGCACATGCTGAGAACTCTGGAGTTCTCATAAGTAAGTATGTATGTAAGTATGGGGGACTAAGCTCTGCCCTCCCCCATATTTCTGGAAGCCCCAGAAGCCACACCCACACACAGCCACCACGATGTCAATTCATTGGCCCAGACCATAAATTCTCAAGTGAGTGATACTTTTAAATACAGAAGTGGTGGTGAAGGGACAGGTCAGAGCATCACTCTCTAATTCTCAAGAGTAGAAATAGAGACAGATGTCCTGACCAAGGGTCAGGAGAGACTGGTTCAGAAGTCAGGTTCTACACTGTATAACTGAAACTCAATTATGAGCAGCTTTTAATTGTATGTAATTACAGTGATGTAATAAGATTTAAATAAATAAAAATAAATAAATAAGAAGTCATGTTCCAGAGAGAATTTGTGGCTGCTACTGTTTCTGGTAGAGAGTGTTAAAAGCAAATATGTGTCCATATTTCAGCAATACCAGATTGTGAAAAATACCACAGAGTTTAAACAGATTTTAAAGTTCTCAAACTAAGGTTCACAATGCCAGATTCTATGCCAATCCTATGACATAAATAATCTGAATCTAAAATATACAGAGAGTAAGAAGAGGAGGGGCAGTGGGTACCACATAATTACTCAGAGGAAAAAAAGTGTTTGATTGAATAAAAAGACCAGAATCAAACCAGTTATTTTCCTCTGAAACATCCCTCTCTCCTGTGTCCTCTGGGGTTTTCAAAAAGCACAGTTGAGTCTCAGAACAGTACTCAGTCAAAGCCTGATATTTGGGATCTTTGTGTCACTCCAAATTCATATCAGAAGTATAAGGCTGCCACATGTTGAAGATTAAGGTAGTGGTGCTGAGGTATCTCTCAGCAACTGCAATGCGACCAAGAGCTATGAAAGCTAAGTAAGCAAATCAGTCCTTCTGAGTTCAGACTGCTGGCAATTCAAAGCCAGTTGCTAGAGTCAGCAAAAGAAAGGTTAACTTTTGTGAATTAAGTACTAACCACTTTAATACTTACTTAGTAACTTTATTCTTCCTTCTCCTCTCTCCCTTTCTCATCATTTGCTTAGGGAAAAATCTGAGTTATGAGCAGCCCTACACACAGATCCATAGGGCAGGGAACAGAAACTTGCCAGAAGAGCCAGCTTAGAAACTGATTTTTCTGACCCAGTCTTTAGCAGTGTAGCCTCACCTGACTGTGATAACACAGGGGTGAGGCATTTTCTTTGCACGCTGCCAACCAGAGTTTTGTTCCCTAAACTCCAATGGCTCCCTCAGCCCTGCCAGGAGGGATCACTGAGCAGAGTCAGGAGTAAGGCCCTGAGTACCACCCAATATGACCTAAAAACAAACAAATAACTACTATCTTAAGTTATATACCTGAAATACACTAGTATATCTGTTTCCCAAAACTACACCCTCGCAATTCATTGCCCCTTCCTGCAAAGTCTATATTCTATACTTCATAACTAATGGCTTCTATTATTATTCCCTATTCTATTATTATTATCTCCTATCTTACCATCTTCCTCAGCATATAAATTTCAGATTAGCCTACCCCTGGGTTGTATGGCACATATCTGATTTTTAAAATTGCTATTATCTCTTTATTTTACAGAAACTGAAAGGGTTGGCCACCCAATGGAGTGACTGACTGGGAGCCTCAGAACGCCACACCTATCAAGGAAAACTCTGAGAGACTGGTCCTATGCAAAAACAAGGGTTTATTCGAGTATAGCCGGGCTCATTGCATGACCACAAGCAGTCAGTGGCTAAGAGCCCCAAGTCCTTCCAGGGAGGATCTTTTAAGAGATAATTCCCACCGCTACAGAAAAGCCCGCTCATAACCATCCAATAGATTTAAAATATTACATCAAGGTCTGCGTGCAGGCAGCCAATCACTTTGTAACAAGTTACCATTATCTACCAATCGGGTCACACTCAATACTCCTTCCTATATTTGGTGCGGCTAGACACACGTGTGGGATTGTAGGTCAGCAATGGCTATGCGTATGTGCAGGAATGCAATTCAGGCAATTCAGGCCAGATAGCAGGTTCTGGGCAGGGGGTCTCCTAACCTCTAACAGGATTTTGTTCTGGGCCTTTTGTAGATAGCAGGATGAAAAGGTTACTTCAGAATGAAAAGGTCACTTAGACCCTAAATTGGTAACTTTCCATGAGTAGGCCTGCCCTGGTTGAGGGGCGGATAGCTGCTCTCTTTCAAAACATAAACTTAGTTTCATCAAATAAAGACAAAAGTCATTTAATAGTTCTACACCATCACCATTGTGTGTATGTATGAATAATAATTATGTGAATTAAACACAAACCTAATTTCATAAACTAAGCCATTGTTTCTTCACTATCACTATCTTCCCGTTCACCATCAATTTGCTCGAGCGGGCTCCAGTAACATCTCCATATGTTCTGTCTCATGCTAGTAGAGCCCAAGGGAATCTGCTTGCTCCAGGAACATAAAGAGCCTCAAACCATTATATTAGGTCATGGAAATGACCTAACATAGTGTTACTGGTATTTGATATATCAAATACGACACAGGCAGCTTGCCAGGCTTGCCGTGCAGGTGGCATACTCTTGTAGTCACCTCTAAATACAGATTTATTGATGAACCGTGAGGCCGCAAGTGGCTGTGCGAGCTGGGCTGTGATAGGCTCGTCTGCTGGATGGAGTTTTGATGAGAGGGAGGTCTGGATGTGGAAAATGGCGGCCCTCCATGGAGTGGGTGGGTCGTCTGGCTTGTTGCAAGGCTCTGCTGGGGTGGCGGGTCAGGGCTAGAACCTGCCATCCCTCCCGGGTGCCTCGTGAGAGGCTGGGCACAGGGAGAACTGGTAGTAGCTCTGCCCCCATGTCTGTGAGTCTCTGGATCAGCATACCTGGGCTGGATTGAAAAAAAAAACTGCTGCAGGTTGGGTGTTGATGATCCGGGCTATGATAGGCTCGTCTGCTGGATGGAGTTCTGACAAGAGGGAGATCCGGATGTGGAAAATGGCAGTCCTCATGGAGTGGGGGTCATTTGGCTTGTTGCGAGGCTCTGCTGGGGTGATGGGCCAGGGTTACTCCCTCCCGGGTGCCTTGTGAGTGGCTGGGCACAGGGAGAGCCAGTAGCAGCTCTGCCCCATGTCTGTGTCTTTTTTTCTTTAAAAATTATAAAAATTATAAAAATTTAAAAAATTATATTGACAATAGTTATTTATATTTTAAGGAGAAAAAACTCTTTTGGTTATGATAAGTGGCTAAATTTAGACAGAAGAGGTAAAATATACTAATGATAGGGTTCAAGAGGAGAGCACAGGGCTAATGGCATGTGTTGGCATGAGTTTTGTATGTACCTGACCCTGGCTAGATCCCCAGATCCACATGTTCCCCTGAACATCCCTAGTTTAATACTTAAAGCCCCCTAGCCCCATCAAGTGTAGCCTTGTATCCCTGAACAATGTCAGGTTTCCCCTGATGGTCATCACACCATAGAGCATGAGCAGTTGTTCATTCTCAGGTTCTTGCACTGAACCACTGGTCTGGATGACCAGTGTTGGGGGTCTTTGGGGTTCCCAACAGTATTGGGGTCCATCAGGTTCACTGGTCACATTCAGGGTCAGTGACCATTCCCTCTAGTTGATGAACAAATAATCATGAGAACAGTTTAGAAAATTCAAGACTTTACTATTCTACAATGAGGTAGAAAACTGCTTCCTCTTACTGGTGCAAAATCCCCAGAAGGGGGACACCCCTGTTTCCCAGGGCTATTGAGGCACTTTTCTCTCTCCTAGGCAAGTAAAAGGTAATTTCAATAATATTTCTAGTTATTTTGTATAAACACAGTAAGAGAGACAAGTATACATATACACCCAGTATTAAACTTATAGAGTAATTTTTCCTGAAGAGATCACATACTACGATCCAAATTATGTTCTGCTAGCTGGTTGATCATTTCCAATCCCCCCAGGGTCCTATTTCAAACAACAACAGTCTTTAGGGCTCTGCACTGGCTGCAAGGCAATGAATGCACTGCTTATCTTAGTTCAGAACAGAGCTGTTCTGTCTGACCTTGCTCTAAACTTTGGGTCAGAGCACGGCTTACTCTAGAATTGTCCCATTTCGAAGTCAGTAGTGAACTCTTTTCCTGGTACTACCTAGTCCCTCTATAGGGATATGAAAAATTAGATTCAATCTAAATGGTAGTGATGCTTATAGATGGAAAATTTTATGAAAACCCAGGAGAAAATGGTTTAGAGTTAAATAACTCACAACTGCACTGCCAGACCATCTTGGACTTATACAAGAGATCCCTAGCATAAACATATGCAAAAAGCTTGTAGGAAGGAGAAAAACAATCCCTCATTAGCAATAAGAAAATCCAGAGCTTAGCAAGTATAGCAAGTAATCCAACAGCCAAGTAAGAGGAGTTCTGGGATTCCCTGAGCACTGCTTAGGAATAACAAAAGCCCAAAGATAACAATGAAGACCTGGTTTTTTAGTAGGAAGCTTGCTATAGTTAGGGGGGCTTGGGGGAGGAACAGAACAGAGAAGAGACTACCACAATGGTAGAGGAAAGTGGTCAACTGGGAGGAGGAGGGGGTACAGAAAAGTAAAGTATTATTCATGAACCCCTTCAGTAACAGTGCTGTAAAGTACAGTGCCAAAACTTACTTTAAAAAGTGCCTGTATTACACTGGTAAAACTTTACAAGAAGAAAACAACCCCATCAAAAAATGGGGAGAAGAAATGAACAGAAACTCCAACAAGGAAGAAATTCAAATGGCCAAAAAACATATGAAAAAATGCTCATCGTCACTAATCATCAGAGAGATGCAAATCAAAACAACAATGAGATATCATTTTACACCACAAAGACCGGCACATATCCAAAAAAGCAAGAACAACAAGTGCTGGCGTGGAAGTGAGGAAAAGAGGACACTCATCCATTGTTGGTGGGAATGCCAGCTGGTACAGCCTTTCTGGAAATCAATATGGACATTCCTCCAAAGACTAGAAATTGAACTCCCATTTGACCCAGCCATACCACTCCTGAGAATCTATTATGGGAAGCCAAAAAATACGCAGCAGAAACACCTCCCTTACTTTTATGTTCATAGCAGCATTATTCACAATAGCCAGAATTTGGAAACAACCAGAGTGCCCGAGAATCAATGACCAGATAAAGAAGCTTTGGTACATTTACACAATGGAATACTATGCAGCTGTTAGGAAAAATGAAGTTATGAAATTTGCCTATAAATGATGGATATGGGGAAGATCATGTTGAGTGAAATTAGCCAAAAGGAGAGAGACAGATATAGAATGACTGCATTTATTTGCGTGACATAAATATATATGTATATATTATGATACCAATATCCAAGGTCAAGTGAAACATATCAGGAGGTTTTGTCAAAGGTGGAAATTATTACAAATGTGTGGGAGTTAGAGGCTAGGTAAGACAGAAAATGGAACAGTGTACTAACAATTGTCGAGGGTACTAATACCAACCTAGAACTGAGCATTAAATACAGGCAAAAAGATGCACATGACAACCCTTTAATGTATGTTCTATAATCCACAATCTGGAAGGGAAGGAAAAGAGAAAGATAGAGAAAGGGAAAGAAATAAAGAACCTGCCATGGAGGCGGGCTGAGGGAGGGGGAGGGAACCAGGGACATTGGTGGTGGGAGATAGGCACTGGTGGAGGGATGGGTGCTGGAACACTGTATGACCAAAGCCCAAATATGAACATCTTTGTAATTGTATATCTCATGGTGGTATAATAAAATACTTATTTAAAAAAAAGGAAAAAAAATAAAAATAAAATAAAAAGTGTCCGCCATAGAGGAAGTGTGGTAAGTGCGAGGACACTGGTGAAGGAAGAGGACACTAAAGAAGGGATTGAAACCCAATCATGAATAACTTTGTAATTCAGATGACTGAATTCTTTTTTAAATTATAGGCAATATAGCAATCTTTACTACCAAATTGTGAACATCTAAATTGACAAGAAAATAAATAGGTCTAATCATTTTTGCAATATGGATTTACTTCTAATAATCATGTTGGTATAGAAAAACCTCTTTGCTAACATTCAGTGAAGTTTTGGCTACAGAAAAAAAAATCAGCCATACAAAAATTACATCTTAGTAGTAAGTAGGCCGTGTACTGTAATAAACAAAAAAGTAGTGTGAATGACTTCAAAATCTTCAAATAAAGAACAATGCTTTGAGAAATGTACTACTATAAATGAAAGGTATTTACTTACATTTTAGGAAATTTCTTATTTAATTTATAAAAACTAAAAAGCCTTGTATTACAGAGATCTCATGTTAGCTACTGCTACCAAAATGTCAGAAAACTGTTACGGAGACAAGTGATGTAGATGGGCCTCACGGGTTGCTCATGTGAGGCAGGACAAGGAGAGAGATGGTCACTTTCTCCCAGTCACCACTGCAGCCAAGAAACCTCCTGGGCAGGCTAAGGACTAATAAAGTCTGCAATGAGTCCCTGAACGGTGTGACCTGAGCCCCACCAGCCCCAAGAGGTGACCATCAAGCCACACCTGATGTTAGCTTGATCTCTAGGCACAGGAGTTGACCCCCACCATATGAAGTTTCTCAGAGAGCCACAGACTCAAGCAAGAGTGAGGAATTGCTCTCTGCAGGAATGTCAGTCCTAGGCCTTACCCAGGGTTTCCTCAGAGTTCTTGTCTTCCTCACAGAAAAGAATTTTCAGTAGATGGGCAGTAAAAGTAAACACATTTTATTATGGAGATTTTGGAAGGGGAAAGGAGGAAAAGTGAGAGAGAGAGTACACAACTCAAGAGGGAAGATGCGGGTGAATATATGCTCAGGCACCACATGGGCTCAAGCAGCACATGGGCTCAGACAGCATATGTGGCTGTCCTTTGGTCAAGACAGCCTTTATAGATTTCTTCCCAAGCTACTCCCATATAGGGCTTCAGCATAGGTTAAAGTCCATTGCTAGGGCTTTTACCAAAGGGAGTAGATTTTGAGAGTGGTCTTCTTGGAAATTCTCCTTTTTCTTGACCTCTGATCCTGCTGGATCTTCTGTCCTGCAATGTAACCAGATTAAGGACTGGGCAGAAACAGGTTGAATCCAGCTTCCTCAAGGTCTATTGAGGGTTAATGGGTCTCATCAAATCTTGGTTCCTAGTTCCAAAAAAGTACCTCTGGACCGCCTTAGGGCAAGAATTCAATGCCATGTGCACCCCCCATCTGCCTAACTACATCACAAGTATAGGGACAAAATTTATAAATTTCACTTATCAAATGTTACAGCATCCAATAGAACTGAAATTAGTAATAACTATTTACAACAGCTTCTTACCAAACTTAAAGGAGAGCCCAAAGTGGGCAATTCAGATAGATGAAACAACTGATATTCCTAACATGGCACAGCAATTTATGGAAGATATAATTATGGAGGAAGCATTTATGAGGAATTACTATTGTGCAACCTTTTGAAAAGGCACAAAACAGGAAAAGATAAATATTTGGAAAGTCAATGAAGTTTTTAACAAAATGAAGGTTTACAATGGAAAAGTTGCACTGGGGTCTTTAAGACAGTAGTGATGGACAAGAACGTTGGATTTGTAGCAAGTTAAATCTGGTGTCAATGAATATATCACTTTCATTCACTGTATGATCTATTGGGAGACACTCATAGTCAAAAAATAAACACCAGAGTTAGATTTGTGCTTTGTGATCTATCAAAATCATTAACTTCATTAAAAGGCATGCCCTGAACAGCAGTCCTTGGTTGTCAAATCTTTGAAAGACATGAACTCTGATTGCAAAGGCTTATTACCACATGCAGAGGTAACGTGGCTCTTAAGTGGGCAGAATATAAACAGATAATGGAAATTGAAAGATGAAGCTGTTATATTTTGACTGAGCTGAATTCCAATTTTGTTAACTTTTTTTCATAATGACTTATGACTTTCAAAACAGTGCTATTTGTTGGATAATTTGAAAAACTAAATGATGTAAACAGAAGGTAAAAACTGTAATGTTTATGTCAAGAGGTGAAAGTAGAAATTTTACTAAAAATTAACATATGTATATAAAGGGATAAAATGGTTCTTTAGAAATGTTTACAGCTACAAGTGATTTTATAATTCAAAATAACTTTTCTAAAGATTTAATCCTGGAACAGTGTGCTAATAATTGTCGAAAGTGCTAATACCAACCTAGAACTGAGCATTAAATACAGACAAAAGGATACACATAACAACCTCTAAATGTATGCATTGTAATCCACAATGTGTAAGTGAAGGAAGAGAGAAAGAAAGAGAGAGAAAGAGAAAGAGATAAAGAACCTGCCATAGAGGCAGGCTAGGGAACTGGGGGAGAGAGGAGGGGGAGGGAATCGGGTGGTAGGAAATGGGCACTTGTGGAGGGACTGGTGCTGGAACACTATCTGACTGAAATCCAAATATGAACATCTTTATAATTGTATATCTCAGGGTGGTATAATCACTGTATCACTATCTTCCCGTTGTTCATTGATTTGCTCGAGCGGGCACCAGTAATATCTCCATACGTCCTGTTGCAAGCAAGTGTAGCCCAAGGGCACCTGCTTGCTCCAGAACAGGAAGAGCCTCAAACCATGCTTCATGTCATGGAATTGAGGTCCATAATTTTTACTTTTTTAAGTTTTTGGCATAACAAATAAATAAAACACTGGTGGCTTGCCAGGCTCTGCTGTATAGGTGGTATACTCTCACTAGAAGGCGCTCATCTCCAGCATTTACTGATGAAACTTAAAGGGAAAGATCAGGTTTTCTCTTTAAAAAAACTCTATTTGAAAAAAATTAATCCTATGAGTAATAAATCTGAAATTTATAGAATCACAGCTTCAGAAATGCTTCAAATTTTGATGTCAAAATACAAAGTTGGGTCGATAAACCATATTCAGTTGAAATACAGAAGATATCAGTGACATGCCATTAAAAGCCTAAGATGAAATTTGCTGAATTATCAAAAAATATAGGTTTAAAACTTGAATTTTCTATGAACTTATTAAATTATTTTGCCTTGGAATTATCAGTTTCCAAAAAAGTTCTGACACAGCCCTAAATATATTTGTGCTCTTTTATACAATGTATTTATATTAAGTGATATTCTCAGTATAATTATAAAATCAAAATATCAATCAATTATTATAAACACTGAAGATGTTCTATATCCTACAGTATCAAATATTCAGGCAAGATTCAATTCTTTATGAAAAAATAAGGACATCCATCTTATGATAGTTCAAATTTACTTTGCCTTTAATAAACAGTAAAATTATATGTATCCAAAAGAATTTTTATACCCAAACCTGTTAACTCCCCAGGTGAGTGTCCCCAATGGACCCAGCATCCAGACAAGGTAGTCTGGATCCTGGAAGGGAAATAAGACCCCAGGCTAAAGCCTACAGCCCAATTCCTGGCCCAGAGAAGTCCCAGGCATCAGTACTTGCCTTTAGCAACATCATGCTGCCCCAACGCTGCCAAAAAGATCAAGAGGGGCCAAATCACTTCACTTGTATCACTTGTCTTCCCATTGTTCATTGATTTGCTTGAACAGGCACCAGTAACATCTCCATATGTCCTGTTGCAAGCAAGTGTAGCCCAAGGGCATCTGCTTGCTCCAGGAACAGGAAGATCAAGAGGGGCCAAATAGAACTCTAAAAATACCCCCTCATTTCCTCAATCCTCCAAGTTCATTCTGAAGATACTAAACCTCTATGGAAGTCCAAAATTGTAGGGTACCTCTATGGAAGTCCAAAAATGTAGGGTACCTCTAATGCCTCTAGAGGCTTAATCAGTAAGAGCATACTCATGGGAGTTAAAGTATGAACATTCACCCCAAAGTACTGCAAACATAATGGGGAACTGTAAAAACCTACCAAAGTCCAGGATAATAAAATAGCTCAGAAAACTCTATCAACATTAACCAGCTCTACAGCCTTCAGATAAAGACATTAGACTCCTAAAGTCCCTAAAGTCTTTAAATATAATGCATATATTCAATGATCTCAAAGAAACAGTGGTACAGACACAAGAAAGCATAAAAGCAGAAATAAGAAACTTACAATCAGAAGTGACAAAACTGAAGAGTGACAGGAGAAATAAAATATTCAGTGGAAGGCCTAAACTGCAGAGAAGCTCATGATGGAATGTGGTAAACCTCTACAAATCAACAGAATATGGAAGAAAAAGTGAAATGAAATGAACAGCATGCCAGAGAAAGAGGGGTGAATTAGTTCAAGAGAAATAATATAAGAATCAATAAGATTCCCTGAGAAATTTAAGGATCAATAAGAGTCCCTGAGGAACAAGAAGAAGTCAACATACATAGTACAAGAATTCATAGAAACAATAGTACAAAAAAATCAGAGAAAATATCTTTCTAGAGCTGGAGTATATGCACCCATATCTAACATGTCCAAAGGTCCCAACCAAAAAGATCCCGTTTCTAAGAAATCTGAAACATACTGCAATCAAAATGAAAAAAAGCTAAAGACAGAATTTTGGTTTTTTTGTTTCGGGCCACAACCAGCATTGCTTGGGGTTACCCCTGGATCTGCAATCAGAAATTTCTTCTGGAAGTGTTTAGGGAACTATATGAGATGCTTGGGATCAAATCCAGGTTGACTGCGAGCAAGGCAAATGCCCTACCTCTCTGGTTTCAATGGAATATTTCAAGAAGTAAAATCAAAGAAAAACTCACATACAAAGGAAACCTACTGTTCATTGCAGATTTATCAACTGAGACTCTCTGGGCCAGAAAAGAATGGGAGAATAATAATAAAAAGGTGAATGAAACAAATGCCTCACCAAGAATACCTTATCCAGTTAGATTTTCATTTTTATCTGAAGGAATAATACAAAATTTCACAGACAAGCAACAGTAGCATAAGAACTTCACAACCAAAAAGAGGGGGAAAGAGGGAAAAAAATGAAGGAATCTCACAGCTTTAGAACCAGTTTTGTAAGAATCACTCAAGAAGCATCTTCTCTAAAAGGCAAGATAAACTTCACAATCACACATAACTCCTACAAATGACAGAAATCAGTCCCTCCATTTCAATAATCTCACTCAGGGTCAGAAATATAGTCTGGGTGTTAAAACTTACCATGCATACAGCAGACCCCAGTTCAATTTCTAGCATTATATATATATGGACCACCAAACACTGCCAAGAGAGATCCCTGAGCACAGAGCTACAAGTAAGCTGTGAGAATTGTTGGGTGTAGCTCAACAAAAAAATAAATGATAAAAACAACAATAACAAAAAAACTTTAAAATCCATGATTTTCTTCTTCCCAGCTGGAATATATTATTGTAAAGATGACTGTTCTATCCATATAGTTTAATAAGACTCTGATCAGCGGCATGAATTTTGCTACAGTTATTTAAATAACTTAAAGCTCATTCTAAATATAAAACTGAAAGAGATAACTAAATATTTTGGAGAAGGAAAAAATATGTAGGTATCTCCTGCTGATAGTAAATCTACCATAACAAAAAATAGCATAGAGCACAATAATCAAAACAGTATGATATTGTTTTAATGGCCAGAGAAATATAAGAAAAATTCCAAAACTGAAAAAAAGTGTTTAAAAAAACCTAGTGAATGATAATAATAGTATCCTAATTAGAAAGGCAAGTGAATAGTCAAGAAATTAATCAGATTTAGAGAGGAAACTCATTAAAGTTTGTAGATCATATCTTACAGAAAAATTAAATTTGTATGGATAAAGAATCACAATTAAAATACAAACTCAAAAGAGTTAAAAGAGAAGCATATATGAATACACCTTTGGTATGGGTCAGTAAAAACTTACAATTTTCTCATGAAGGTAATGGAGGAAGTTTCCAGGCAAAGAGTTAAGACTGCACATGAAAAAATTAAAATTTGTGTGTATGCATATTTTAAGCAGAAATAAAATTGAAAGTCTAATATAAAACTAGGCAATAAATCATTACCCATAATGAGAGCTCTTGCAAATCAATATAAAATATTTATGAGAGAAAGAGAGAGAGAGAGAGAGAGAGAGAGAGAGAGAGAGAAGAAGGAAAAGTGCCTGCCATAAAGGCAGGCTGGGGCAGGGGAGGGAATTTGGGGACATTGGTGGTGAGAATAGGGCAGTGGTGGAGGGACAGGCACTGGAACAATGTGTGACTGGAACCCAATCATGAACATCTTTGTAACTGCATATCACACTATGGTATAATAAAAAAACTTTTTTAAAAAAGTATTTACTCGGGGACAGTGACAATGACGACAATGACAGTGATAACCAGGCTGAGGAAGATGAGAAGGATGAAGAAGATAAGGAAGATAAGAAAGGGAAAAAGCCTGACATCTGTGAAGACGAAGTAATCAGATGCACATAGGGCTTAGTCTTTCACCTCAGTGTGTTCAAAAGAGCAGCATTTCTGCTTAAATTCCACCTCGAAACTTTCTCGCCTGTTTCTTCATCTGAAAAATGAATATTGTAGTATTAACTTTGGATGGCATGATGGCAAATAGAAGGCATTTTTGTTGAATGAAATAAGTTTCTCTTTCTAAAAAAAAAGTATTTACTCAAGAAAACATAAAACTAAATCGTTAATTAGGTTAAAATACAATCAGAGATATCAAAGAAATTACTCTCTTTTTAAAAAGTATAAATTTGTTATTATTTCCTTCCTAGCGCTTATTATAATCTACGGTTCCTCATTTGCTTGTCAGCTGTCTCTGTATAATAAAGAGTATAGTCTTTGGGGGAAAGCAATAGTACAGCAGATAGGAAGTTTGCTTTGCATGCAGCCAACTGATCCAGGTTCAGTCCTCGGCACCCCTTATGACCTCTCAAATCTGCCATAAGTGCTCCCTGTTCATAGTCCAGGAGTAACCCCTGAGCACTACTAGGTATGGTTCTAAAACAACAACAAAAAAGTAAATTCTTGGAAGACACTGTCCTTCTTATAACTGAGTCCTTAACATGGGTGGTGGGAAATGTACACTGGTGGAAGAATGGGTGCTGGAATACTGTGTGACTGAAACCTAATCATGAACAGTTTTGTAACTGTATATCTCACGGTGATATAATAAAAAAATTTTTTTTAAGTTGGGGCTGGAGTGATAGCACAGCGGGTAGGGCATTTTCCTTGCACGCAGCCAACCCAAAATGGATCTCTGGCTTCCCATATGGTCCTCTAAGCACCACCAGGAGTAATTCCTGAGTGAAGAGCCAGAGTAACCCCTGAGCATTGCGCCGGTGTAACCCAAAAAGCAAATAAAAAAAGAAATAAATAAAATAATAAATAAAAAAATAAAAGTAAAAAGAAGGTGAAAACTTGGAAACAAGAAGGAGGATTTGAGTTTTACCGCCTGTATCATTGCTGGCTAACCCCATAATAAAGCATACTTCTTAACTTAAAAAATAAATAAATAACTGAGTCCTTAGGATATAACCTATGCCTGGTATATATGGATGCTCAGTAAATGCTTTTTGAAAATATCCATTTTTTCTCATTATTTATTTATTCTGAACAATTTTGTAGCACTAATAATTCTAAGAACTAAATAGTTCTAAGTGCTTTCCAAATATCAGCACATCATTCTCATAGCAATTTACTAAAATCTATTTTTTAATAACCAATCTATGAACTGGAAATCTAAGACACAGATTCATAAAACAACTAACAACTAAGCATTGTTCTGCTGGTAAATGATAAAATCATAGGTTAGGTCAAGTATTCTGATGTTAGACCATGATCTTATGCACTATACTTTCAGTGCATAATATGTTTTCCTACATGACCTTTTAGTGATTTCATTGGTGATCCATGATTATTACATGAAAACCTTGGAGACTCTAACTGACATATGTGCCAACAAACTATTTATGCAATTTTTAAATGTATTTATAATTATCTATTCTCCTCAATACTTCAACTGTTGCACCTGTGTTTGTGGATGTGAGTTTTATCTTTTATTTTTAAATGAACTTATTCTATAATAGCACTGTATTTGTTTAAAAAACTATGAAGATATGCTATATAACATTTGTGTGGTAAATTTGATACAACTGACCAATATTGATCCATAATTAATAACTAAAGTTCATATTTTATTCACCTGTAACTAACCTGTATTCATTCCCGTTCTTAGATTCCAACTAGAATAGGCACTTCTTGGTTATAACAATGAGTCAGTCTTTCATTGTTCTTAACAATTTTGAATTTTGGGACCAATTCTGAAACTTGGAAATTTGAGGATAGGTTTTTTTTAAATAAAATGTCCTCTATTGGAATTTGCCTGAAAAATTGTATTGGACCTATAAGTTAGAGCTAGGGATTCATTTTAATGATTACATTCAAGATGAACAGGGTAACTGAAATTAACATTCTAATATGCTGTGAAAGGAAAACATGCTATACTTTTTCTAGAAATAATGTTGTAACAAAATATTAATTGTGGGGGCCGGAGCGATAGCCCAGCGGGTAGGGCGTTTGCCTTGCACGTGGCCGGCCTGTGCCGGCCTGGGTTCGATCCCGGCATCCCATATGGTCCCCCTGCACCGCCAGGAGTAATTCCTGAGTGCAGAGCCAGGAGAAACCCCTGAGCATTGCTGGGTGTGACCCAAAAAAAAATATTAATTGTGTAAGATATAATATTGATAAGTATATCCTGGTGACTCTGTCCTAAAGACTCCCTAAAAATACCAGCAATGAGGGCAAGGACTAAACTATTTTCTAAGGAATTGTATGATGACTATTACCATATGACATGACTTGGAAAAGAGTCAAGGAAGTACTTTAAGAGGTTTATATTCTGTTTCCCTCGGCTGGTATATGGCTTCTGTTCATTCTTTTTCATATTTTTAATTATCCACTATAAGCACATTTCTTTTTTTTATTGTTCAAGGAAACAACAGAATTTTTTAAATTTAATTTTTGAGGGGGGCAAAGTGGATCACAACCAACGTGGTCAGGGCTTATCATGGTTCTGTGCTCAGGAATCACTCCTGGCAGAGTTCAGGGGATTATAGGCAGTGCCAGGGATTACATCTAGATCAGCCACATCCAAGGCAAGCACATTACCCACTGTTCTACTCTCTAACCCAAATAATATAATTTTTAAGTCTCATAATTTATTTTAGCTCTGATTACACTATGTAGGTCAGCGTTCCTGAGGGGGTCAAGGTAATCTACTGCCATCTCCTGCATCAGCATGCTTGAACTCCAGGTCAAATATCGACTCAGGTATCTGGGCATAAACCCTGTGCCTGGCACATGAGTCTAAGGTAATTTCTATAAGAGTTTTTATTTTTTAGGAATTCAAACCTGTTTCCTCCCTACTCCTGTGACCTGGCTCATAGAAAGCTTGTATTGTTACATCCACGATTTTTTCCCCCGCTTTTCCTTCTCTCTTTATTCCCAGTAAAACTAAGCCAATTTCCTCATCGTAACAACTCTCCCACTATTTGGCCAGCCCATACTTCCCCTACCACATGCCTTACAATAGCATGTTTTTGTAATTTCCAGCTATGGAAAGACCTGAAGACTAGATCATACCAAATGTGTCTTTGAATCATCTTCAGCATGCGTTACTAAATTCATGGTGATCTTATCATTCAATTGATCTTACTAGTCAATACCATCACACTTACATGTTCATGTGCCATTCCTCCTGCCTGGCCCAGTCCTGTGTTCTTCCCTTCTTGCCCACAACTTTGACATTCCTTTAGATTAAAATTATGTGTCCCTTCATTAATTCTTCCCTATATAATTTGGCCTCTGGTTTCCTAAATCTCTATTTGTATATTATCAACACCATCTTACAATGTCATCTATGAATAGCAAATCTACCTAAGTATGAGCCAGAATTTATTTCCATCACCAAAAAAAGTCTTAGAATTTTATATAATAGACCTACCACTGCAAACTGACATGTCTACTACCATCTAGGAAACCAAAATTTAGATATTTAATGCCATTTGAGCATGCATATGATATCTGCAAATTGGAGCTAATTATTCAAAAGGAATATACAAATAATTTCTTTTAAGTGTCACTTGTCACTTGTCTTCCAATTGTTCATCAGTTTACTTGAGTGAGAGCCAGTAATATCTCCATTCGTTGGGAATGGGGTCCATTATTGTTACTGTTTTTGGCATATTGAATACACCATGGGTAGCTTGCCAGGCTCTGCCATGGCTCTGGGTTCATCCCAGTGGGCCCATTCTTTTCCTTTGTCAGACCATCAACCATCCAGGGCCCACGGGGCAGAGCCCTGGGTGTAGACAAGCCTGTCTCCTGTCTGCCACCTGCTGATGCAGCCGGGCACCGCAGCCACATCTGCAACACATCAAGGGACAAGAATATATGTATATAAATGTATATATGAAGTGAATTCCAGTCTTTAACATCATCGTTACCACTATTAATACTATTAATGTCTTTCAAATTTAAAAAAATCAATTTCCTAATGCCAAGGCATTCTTCTCTATCTCCCAAAGTACCTCACCCACTTTATGTTACCCACAAAACACACTAAAATGGAAGTAAAAAAACAGATCTTATTACTATAAGACCATAAACAAATAACTTGTGTGGATTTCTTGTCTGGTCAATAAGACTCATGCTACTATATTCCTCTTATTTCACCCCATTTTACGGGCAACAAATATATGATCACACCTATAATGTAGACCTTATAAAACCTATATGGCTCCTATATTCTATATGACTTTAAGCCTTTGTTATGATCAAATATACAAATTGACGTGAACTACTCTTCCTCAGCCTCTTTCACATTTTTGTGTTTTAGAAAATAATAGCCTTTGACATTTTAGAAAACAACAATTCAGCCAAACAAAAACAATCATTTGATAGTTGTGACTACTACATAAATACAAGGCATAATCAGAATCTCTCACAATTGGAAAATATTTTTACAGTCTGGGAATCCATGAATTCATCACATAGATGAGCAAATATATGGAAAAGCAACTTGTTCTCATAAAAGATGCAGTGCACTTGAAGGAGGTTTACAACCACACAACCTATGTGCTTCCAAAGGCAGTTGAGTGCAAGACAAACACCACACCCATCAGTGTCCTTTAAGCATCACCTTCCACAGACCTGTCTATACATCCCATCCATGTAACTGCAGACAGGAATGCCCTTCACAATCATAAAGCATGGAATTCAGACATGATAGCATCAGACAAAATCCTACTGCAAAGAATAGAACCAGAAACTCTAAAACTTCCTGCATTGAACAAAACATTGAGGGATATGAGCAGAGAAACAGAACTGAAGCATAAAATAGGAATAAAAGAACTTCCCTGGGATTCAGTCCGATGTTCATTCCTTTTTAAAAAACCAAAAACTTTATTTAAACACTGTGATTTACAAAGTTGTTCACATACAGTTGATTCAAGTATTCAATATTCCAATACCATCCCACTATCAATGTGCCCTAACCGCCACCAAAGATCCTCATTACCCACCCCCATTCCCATACCTGCTCCTTTAGCAGGCACTAATTATATTACTTATTACAACATATATGTTGAAATGGTTTGATAAAGTCATGAACATTTTACTGTGTAGTTATGTGCAAATTGGTCCACCTTCATTCTTTATAAGGTTACTTGCCAGGCTTAGAGTTAGGAAACCCAGGATCATATCTGTATTCTCCACTTATTTGCTGAGCATCATCCAAAGAAGTGAGACACTGAGTTCTTTACACCTTTGAAAGTTGATAATATCTGGGGCCGGAGCGATAGCCCAGCGGGTAGGGCGCTTGCCTTGCACGCGCCGCCTGTGCCAGCCTGGGTTCGATCCCGGCATCCCATATGGTCCCCGAACACTGCCAGGAGTAATTCCTGAGTACAGATCCAGGAGAAACCCCTGAGCATTGCCGGGTGTGACCCAAAAAAAAAAAAAAAAAAAAAGAAAGTTGATAATATCATGATTAAAGATTTATTAAGGCACATGGTCATTTTTTACAAATCACTTAACTGCAACTTTAGTACCTAATCATTAAAATGAGTCTAGTTAAAGCCTGCCCACAGTGTTGGTCAGTATATAAAAATACAACAGTACAGTACTGACACATAGTAGATACTCAATGAAGAGTAGCTATTTGGGAAAAAATGTTTGACTTTGTTTTTCAGATAATAATGTTTTTCTGCTAGAATTCTACTGACAGCCTGTTAATGAGAATTCTTGAATTTTCTGCTACTCTAATGAATACTTTTTTTTATCAGGCTTTTTATTGAGAGTACTTGGAAGTCAGGAATCCTATCTTTTTATTATCTCTGAGCCATTAAACTAAAACAGCAAAGAATGTAAAAAATTATACTTTGGTAAACCTCTAGTCTGAAAATCACTTTCAAGAGTGCAAAGAACAAAGCTCCTCATTTTTGCAAGTAATAATAGAGTGCAATGAATAAAAGGAAACTCCAGAAGTGAACCAGTGTACCAATATCCAAGGACATTTCTCTTTCCACAACTCAAAACACAGCCATCTTTACCCAAGGAATCTTATTAAATATTTGACCTTGGTGACAGCAAATGCAGACACACACACACACACACACACACACACACACACACACACACACACGGGGGATGGGGGGGAGAGAGAGAGAGAGAGGGAGGAAATATATGTACATATCCTAGAGGAAACATTGCCAAGTCATTTCTCATTCATGCGTTGGGCCAGGAATCCAGATTAGCTTTTGTCACTGCCCTACCATCAAGACAGCTTCACTCAAGACCCACTTATTGTCTGCAAATGTTGCTATAATTAAATCCAAGTGGCCGCTGTGAGTTATCATCACATACCCTCTCCAGCCATTAGTCAGATTTCCAGGGCTGCAGTTCTTTCTAAAGAGGTCACACACTCTTTCCTTTCCCTTGGCTATCCCAGCAGGTTTCTTCTTTCCATTTCTTGGGCGAAGAACTTTTAAACCAAACTCATTTTCAGGCAAAGGGCCAACTTTCCCATTTATCCCAGTGACTTCACAACAGCCAGAAAAAAAAAGTCTCCTGCCAGCATCACTGCTGAGCCAGGGAGGTGCGGAGAGGTGCACTAAGGGGAAAAGCTCTGAAAGAGTCTGGGAACAGCTGTCTGAGGGCTCTTTCTGAGAGTGTCAGACCCATCATCAACACTGTCAATGTGAAAATCAGAAACCCTCATGTTAGTCAGGCAGACCTCCTCTCTCAAGAAGCTTACAATAAAACTTTCCAGCAAGGGTCAAGAAACTTGCAGAATCTTTAAACCAGAGAAAGATGATCAGAATCAGTCAGGATCAAACTCCTCATCTTACAAATGAGGAATCTTTCCCCGCATGAGGGAAAGAAACTAGTCCATTTAGGGAGCAAATGAGAGAGAATTGCTCTGACTCTCGGCTTTCTCAGGTCTCCGTTTAGGAAGCAGCTCACTCTTTGCTCCAAGGATCCCAGAAGACCAATAAGCAACAGTGATGAAATCTGTCTTGAGAATTTTCTGTGAGAAACCAGCCTGCCTCCATTTCTAGCCAAATGATTCACAGGGGAATGGCCTTACTTCTCAGTTCTAGGGCTAACTAAGCACATGGCCCAGACCTGGATCTTCTGGCCTCAGTTACTGGACTAGGGATCATTACATGACCTAAGGGAGGCCAAGGAGAATCACACCCAAGATTTTGCTAGCACTTTTAGAAAAGAATCTACTCTGTGCTCTCTGGGATTGTAAATAGGAAGGACTAGTAAAACCTTAAATTGCTAGAGGCCATCTCTGCCACAGTTCAATAAAACTTCCTTAGAATGATTCCAGCAGAAAAGTTATTTGAGCACTTGGGTTCAACCATGTCTGAAGACCTAGACTTTTCAATTACATGTGTCAATAAATTTTTCTTTTAAAAAAATCGTCTGATTTGTACTGTAGTCATTTGTAACCAAATGAATCTGGACTAACACACCAACTTTTCTCAATTACTTTCAATCACGAATGAAATTTTAAAACTCCCTTGGTGCAACACAGCTTTTAACATGATCACTGACAGCATGCACACCCCTTCCCCTATCCACTTACATACCTATACCCAATGGACCCCCTAAATGGAATTGCTCCCTGAGTCTTCCATAGAAATAATCACATTAATAAATTATGATCAGGCACTACTTTTTGCATTATCTCAGACTATATTGCCATTAAATTCTTTTAAACCCCCATCAAGAAAAAATATATATATAAGTGAAACAAGAGAGCTTTTAGGCCTACCTAATGTAAAATGACCCAACTGAGAAAAAGTAAGCATCCATAGTTCATCATACTATTGACTGGGTACATACCCACCACTAGCAAACAGGAGTTCAGATTTGCTATCAGACAGAACAGCAGCCCTTTAAAACAAAGCCTACTCAAAAGTAACAGCCATGTTTTTTTAACTATAAAGATATGCTCTGAAGAAAAACAAAGTGTTATTATTAAAACAATCTCAGCAGTCATCTTGACCATTTTCAAGAAACCCAACTTATAAGGGATAGAAAAGATTCTCAAGAAGTTAATATATTTTCAGAGTCACCAATGTCCATCACATGCTGTGGTATCTTCTATAGCACAGCATGTTTGGATATAATACATGTTTGGATGTAAAATTGCATCCAAACAAAATAATTATTATTTAATATCATGGTAGTTAGAAATTCCACCAATTGATAGGATCAGGTATATAAAAGACAAACCCAGCACTAGGATTGCATGTTTTTTTTTTTTTTTTTTTTTGCTTTTTGGGTCACACCCGGCGATGCTCAGGGGTTACTCCTGGCTCTGCACTCAGGAATTACTCCTGGCAGTGCTCGGGGACCATATGGGACGCCGGAATCGAGCCCAGGCCGGCACAGGACTGCTGCGTGCAAGGCAAACGCCCTACCCGCTGGGCTATCGCTCCGGCCCCAGGATTGCATGTTTAATGCAAAACAGATGACAACTGTGATCTGTGGGAACTAGGAAAGTAGAAGTTGGCTATTAAAATAGAAGAGGTGGGCTGGAGCCATATCCCAGTGGGTAGGGCATGTGCCTTGCACACCGGCCCATGCCGCCCAGGTTCGATCCCCGGCATCCCATATGGTCCTCCAAGCACCGCCAGGAGTAATCCCTGAGTGTAGAGCCAGGAGAAACCCCTGAACATTGCTGGGTGTGACCCAAAAAGCAAATAAATAGGTAGATAGATAGATAGATAGATAGATAGATAGATAGATAGATAGATAGATAGATAGATAGATAGATAGATAGATAGATAGATAGATAGATAGATAGATAGATAGATAGATAGATAGATAGATAGATAGAAGAGGTGGGTCTGAAGCGATAGTACAAAGGAGGTCGCTTGCCTTGCACACAGTCAACCAAGGTTCAATTCCCAGCATCCCACATGGTCCCCTGAGCACCACCAGGAGTAATTCCTGAGTACAGAGCCAGTAGTAACCCCTGAGCATGGCTGGGTGTGACCTAAAATAGCAAAATTAATTAATTAATCAATCAATTGATTGATTAATTAATAATAATATTAAAATAAAATAAATACAAATATTTTATTTTAAAGTATTTTATTATACCACCGTGAGATATACAAATAAAAAAATACACAATTAAAAAGTTCATATTTGGGTTTTGGTCATACAGTGTTCTAGCCCCCGTCCCTCCATCAGTGCCCATCTCCCACCACCAACGTCCCCGGTTCCCTCCCTCCTTCCCCAGCCCCCTCCATGGCAGGTTCTTTATTTCTTTCCCTTTCTCTCTCTTTCTCTTTTCCTTCCCTTCCAGACTATGGATTACAGAACATACATTAAGAGGTTGTCATGTGTATCCTTTTGCCTCTATTTAATGCTCAGATCTAGGTTGGCATTAGTACCCTCGACAATTATTAGCACACTGTTCCATTTTCTGTCTTACCTAACCTCCTGACTCCCACACGTTTGAGATAATTTCCACTTTTGACAAGACCTCCTGATATATGTTTCACTTGACCTTGGATATTGGTATCATAATATGTACCTATATATTTATGTCATGCAAATAAATGCAGTCATTCTGTATCTGTCTCTCTCCTTCTGGCTAATTTCGCTCAACATAATCTTCTCCATGTCTATCCATTTATAGGCAAATTTTATGACTTCATTTTTCCTAACAGCTGCATAGTATTCCATTGTGTAGATGTACCAAAGCTTCTTTATCCAGTCATCGATTTTCAGGCACTCTGGTTGCTTCCAGATTCTGGCTATTGTGAATAATGCTGCTATGAACATAAAAGTAGGGATGGTGTTTCCGCTGCGTATTTTTGGTTTCTCAGAGTAGATTCCCAGGAGTGGTATGGCTGGGTCAAATGGGAGTTCAATTTCTAGTCTTTGGAGGAAATTCCACATTGTTTTCCAGAAAGACTGTACCAGCCGGCATTCCCACCAACAATGGATGAGTGTCCCCTTTTCCCCCACATCCACACCAGCACTTGTTGTTCTTGCTCTTTTGAATATGTGCCAGTCTCTGTGGTGTAAAGTGGTATCTCATTGTTGTTTTAATTTGCATCTCTCTGATGCAAAAAAGCTTGATGCAAAAAAGCTTGATGCAAAAAAGCTTGATGCAAAAAAGCTTGATGTTCTACCAACAGAACTGTCTGGGTGCTCTTCAAAAAAGTAAAATAGAAGAAGCAAAGATATTGCCCTTCCTATTATAAACATAACTGTTGCCCTATAGATCCTGTTGTATCAATGCCAAAGGATTATTTTTTAAACTTTGAATCAAAATCCAAACAAAGTTAGTAAAATAAACAGATATAAATAGATTTTTCCTCTTAATTCATTTCACCTCTAAATAATGTTCATCCTTTTGCATTCACATCTCTGAGAAACTTGAGTATGTGATGGATTCTAGGGGGAAAAAATCACTAACTTAGCATGTCCATCATCTCTAAATACAACATAGGGAAACAAGTAGAAAACTTTTAATATCAGAAGAAATGCATATTAGAGGGAAATATAATATAAAAAATAGAGTACACAAATATTCCAGGAATATGATGGGAGAATCCATACCTATGCAAGCTAATTTCTACTATGAAACTGCCTGGTATCTACTATGGAATTTGCAGTTATTCATTTGCTTGTTTGTTTTTGTTTTGGAGCCACATTCAGTGATGCACAGGGATTATCCCTGGCTAAGCGCTAAGGAAGTACTCCTGGCAGAGCTCAAAGGACCATATGGGATGCCAGGAATTGAAGACAGTCAGCTAAATTCAAGACATATATGCTATCTACTGTACTATTGCACTGGCCCTGATTCTTAAAATAAATTGTATTAAGTTTCCTGTGTATGACAAGACTAGGCTAAGTATTTGAAAGCACCATGTGAACTAATCATGCATGGTTCCTATTGTCCTTGCAATAGATATTAATAATAAACACTGTACATTGTTGCAATTGTCTCATCGCATAATAGGCTGATCCAGAACATAATGGTCTAATGCATCAACCACTACATTATCTCTTAAGTTTTGAGGACCAAAAAATACAAGCCATTGAGAAATAGGACATCATGCATTCCATGCCTTGGCAAGAATGGCTGGAAAACTGGGTTCAATTAAGACAGTTAACCATGTTGGCCAGAGAGAGGAAGAAAGCAACAGGTAAGGTCTTGCATGCTGTTGAATCAGCACTGCAGAAAGTCCTCTGAGCCCTGCCAGGAATGATTCCTGAGTGCAGTGTGGGGTGTGGTCCCAAAACCAAAAATTCAAAAAGAAGGGAAAAGAGAAGATAGTTGTCAAAGTATCTGTATAGAGAGGCCCTAGTGTGACAGGTATTTTATTAGTGGCTTGGCCCCTAGAAAGTATTCCAAAAGGCAAGAAGCAGAAACTACCAGTACTGAGGCCTAGAACCTCGGAACCATCATTTCTGCCACTTTATTGTCTAACTTCATACCAAGATTCAAAGGAAGGACACAAAGATTTGACCTCTTCTTGGTGGAAGGAATTAGAATTTGCTGCCATATTTGATCTAAAACACATATGTAACTCATGCTTGGGAAGGATAAAAACAGGGGTGTCATGAGGGAGACTAGGAGGAGAAATCTAATTTATACTGGGTAAGCACCTGTCAATAAGGCTGCTTTCTAGTTTTGCAAAACAAGTAATCATTAGAGTTCTTCTTCACCATGAGTGCATACCATATTCAACATTAAATTTCCCACTGAAAGAACGCTATCTTTATTAGTGGGAAAATGCCAATAAGGTATTTTTGTGTTTTCCTCACTACCTCGAAGACAGGCTCATACTTCAAAACTACTGAATCCCTTCTATTCTCTGAGGAGTAAAATAAATTTTATCCCTGAGAATTTATTTAATGATGTGGAATAGCAAATTCCACTCTAACACCAAATACAACATCTGTAATCATACAATAAAATAATAAGCAATCAAGTAGAAAACTTTCTGATCAAAAATGAGCATTGGGAAAGAACAATTTGTCATCATCACATACAGAACATTAGATGCTTCAGCACTGCCATAACGTGCATCCACTTTGTTATGAAAGTAAACGTTATAACTTGAAACTTTTAGGTATATATATTTATTATAAAAAATCGTGTAGCTGGCATCTGTGACATATATCTATAAAACTTCTATGTTTATGATATAATCCATCTATATATTCAGCTTTCATTCATATAGTACCCACCTTTGCTCCATCTTGGGAAAAAAAACTGCATATAACAGAATTATAACATTTTCCTCTTCTGTCCGACCCTATCACTGTCCTAGTTCAAAACAGCTTCAGTCTTATTTGGACTACTAGAAAACTATGCTTCCAGTTTTTCCTAATGGAGGGATCTAATACATTCTCAAATGTACCCTCCCCTCAAAACTTTTGTTTTATATCTGAGTGATAATCTAGATGTAATAAAGTCAGATAAATATTTAGAATGGTGGATGCATAAAATTTATATAATATTAAAATGCAATAAAGAACTTTTGGTACTTGGCACTTGTCTTCCCATTGTTCATCAATTCTGCTCAAGCGGGCACCAGTAAAGTCCTCATTCCCATGGGAATGAGGTTTATTAATGTTACTGTTTTTTGACATATTGAATACACCAAGGGTAGCTTGTCAGGTTCTGTCATAGCTCTGGGTTCATCCCAGTCTTTTTCTATGTCAGATCATCAACCATCCAGGGCCCACAGGGCAGAGCCCTGTGGGGTGTAGACAAGTCTGTCTCCTGTCTGCCACCTGCCAACACAGCAGGGCACCATAGCCACACCTGCAACACCTCGAGGGGCAGGAGAATATCCTGCACAGGAGAATACAGTAGAATATCCAAGCACTAAAGAATAACATGCAAGGCATTCACCAGTTACAATGGATCATCCCCACCAGTTTGTTATTCTACCTCCTCAGTCTCTTCATGTAGTCTATGCTCTTGTAGTTCTGTAGTTTCTGCCTACGCAGGTCTTCCCCATTTTTTGCATGTGTGTCTTTAATCCTCAATTCAACTTTCCCTCAGGCTTTCATTTTCAGCCTTGTCATAGCCTCAAAGTGTATTAAATTGTCCCTGAACTTGTCCCTGAAATCCTCCCCTTCAGGGATATTGTTGTCTCCTTCTTACAAATCCTATTGATCAGAAGGGCCTGTCCCAATGTGTCTGCTATATAAACATCGGTGAATGTTTCACCTCTTCCACCACCTAAGAGGCCTTCTAGAAGGTTGATTTGCAGGTTTGAGGATATTGTGGTTTTTCTGAGACATCCCAAGTCCAAGTTTTCACTAGAAGGTTATAAAAGAGGGTTTTTTTTTATGTTTACCTTTATTTTTTTTCATATTAAGTAGAGAGTTCTCCACACTTGTCTCTGTGTTGGCATTTAAAACCAATTTGGCTAATTTTTTTTTAGGTGAGAAAGTTTGGTTGCTGGGTCCAGAGCAATAGTACAGCAGGTAAGGCATTTGCCGCTTACCTGATTCAGTTCCTGGAATCCCATATGGTCCCTGGAGCACCACCAGGAGTAATTCCTGAGTACAGAAGCAAGAGAAACCCCTGAGCATAATAGGGTGTGACGCAAAACAGTAAAAAAAAAAAGGAAAGAAAAGTGTGGTTGCTACAAGTATGCCAAATGCAGTCACAAGTCATTCAACCCATTGCACACTGGCTTTCACACAGTCCCAGAATGTGGCTCCTTCAACAGTAGCAGAAACTCACAGTGAAGTGACAGAGTAGAGATGTCAGAAAGTTCTCAAAAAATGCTACGTCCACACCTTAGAGCTGCAAGTAAATTGTGGAATCTCTCTCTAACCCCTCCTGTGAAACAATGCAAATGGAGCACTTAGCACCAAAAAATAATATACTCACTTGGCCTCCTCCATTCTGATACATATCCCAGGAGACACAGAAGTCAGACGGAACCCACAGGAGGCCCTGCCATCCTGTCCATATCAGGTCCACACTAAGGAACTTACTTCTCAGGCCTCTACTCAGCGTTGAGCGACCTCCAGGGCCTGAGGGAATGAGAGTGAGAAGCAGGACAGTAGCACTAGGAACTGCGCAGCTCCGCCCCCTGCAAGGGGATTTTTATTATTATTATTATACCACAGTGAGTTATACATTTACAAAGATATTCATGATTGGGTTTCAGTCATACAGTGTTCCAGCACCCATCCCTCCACGAGTGCCCATTTCCCACCACCAGTGTCTCCGGATTCCCTTCCTTTCCCCAGCCTGCCTCTATAGCAACACTTTCTTCTCTCTTTCTCTCTCTTTCTCTCTGTCTCTCTCTTTCTCTCTCTTTCTCCCTTCTCTCCCTTATCTTACACATTGTGGCTTGCAATACATACATTTAGGGATTATCACATAAATCCTTTGCCTACATTCAATGCTCAGCTCTACTCTCGCATTGCTGTTTCCAACAATAGTAGAAAATTGGTATATATTTATATCCCACAAATGAATGCAGTCATTCTATATGTACTTATCCTCTGACTGATTTCACTCAGCATGATAATCTCCATGTCTATCCATTTGTAGGTAAATTTCATGACTTCCTTATTCCTGACGAATTATTCCATTGTGCATAGTATTTTGTTGTGTAGATGTACCATAGTTTCTTTATCCAGTTGTCTTCTCAGGCATTCAGGTTGTTTCCAGATTCTGGCTATTTTGAATAGTGCTGAAATGAATATAGAAATTCAGATGATTTCTCTGTTTTGTGCTTTTTGGGTATCAGGTATAATCCCAGGGGTGGTATTGCTGGTTCAAATGGGAGCTCAATATCTAGTTTTTGGAGGAATGTCCATTTTTATTTTCAAAAAAGGCTGGACCAGTTCACATTCCCGCCAACAATGGATGAGAGTTCCTTTCTCCTACATCCATGCCAGTACTGGTTGTTTTTGCTCTTGTGGATGTGTGCCAGTCTCTTTGGTGTGAGATGGTACCTCACTGTTGTTTTGATTTACATCTCCCTGATGATTAATGATGACAAGCACTTTTACATATGCCTTTTTTGCCATTTGAATTTCTTCTCTGTCGAAATTTCTGTTCAGTTCTTCCAATTTTTTAAAGGGGTTGAATTTTTTTTCTTGTAAAGTTCTACCAGTGTCTTTATATCTTTGATATTAACCCCTTATCATATGGGTATTGGGTATTAATTCTTTCCTATTCTGTGGGCAGTCTTTGAACCTTGGTCACTGTTTCTTTTGAGGTACAGAAGCTTTTCACTTTCATATAATCCCGTATGTTTATCTTTGCTTCCATTTGCTTTGTCAGTGGTGTTTCCTCTTTGAAGATGTCTTTAGTGCCAATGTCATAGAGGGTTTTGTCTATGTTTACTTCGATGTACCTTATAGATTCAGGTCTGATGTTGAGATCTTTAATCTATTTTGACCTGACTTTTGTGCATGGTCTTAGAAAGAGGTCTAAGATCATTTTTTTACCTGTAGCTGCCCAGTTTTTCCAGCAACACTTATTGAAGAGGTTTTCTTTGCTCCCCTTAATGTTTTTTTGCTCCTTTACTGAAAATTAAATGTTTATATACTTGCAAGTGTATGTCAGGATATTCAGTTCTATTACATAGGTCCACAGGTCTGTCTTTATTCCAAAACGATGCCATTTTAATTACTACTGCTTTGTGGTAGAGATTGAAGTTGGGAAAGGTGATGTCTCCATCTTCATTTTCCCCAGGATTACTTTAGCTATCCTTGGGGGTTTATTATTCCATACAAATTTCATATGTGTTTGGTCAATTTCTTTGAAGAATGCCATGGATATCCTTATAGGAACCGCATTAAATCTGTATAAAGTTCTAAGAAGTATTGCCATTTTGACAATGTTAACTCTCCCAATCCGTAACAGGGAATATGTCTCCATTTCCTCATGTCCTCTTTTATTTCTTGAAGAAGTGTTTTGTAGTTTACTTTGTACAGGTCCTTTGTATTCTTAGTTAAACTGATTCCTATGTATTTGATTTTCTGTGGCTCAATTGTGAATGGGGCCATTTTCTTAATATCCTTTTCTTCTTCATTACTTATATATAGGAAAGTCATTGACTTTTGGGTATTGATTTTGTATCCTGTCTCTCTACTATAGGTATCTATTGTTTCTAGGAACATTTTGGTAGATAGTTTATCATTCTCTAGATATAATATCATGACATCTGCAAATGTGATAGCTTGACTTCTTCCTTGTCTATCTGGATGCCTTTCATGTCCTATTCTTCCCTGATTGCTATGGCAAGTACTTCCAGTACAATATTGAATAGAAGTGATGAGAGTGGGCAACTTTGTCTTGTCACCGATCTTAGGAGAAAAGCTTTCAGTTTTTCTCCATTGAGAATAATGCTCGCTGTGGACTTTTGGTAGATGGCTTTGACTATAATGAGGAAAGTGCCTTCAAATTCCATTTTATAGAAGGCTTTTTATTTTGAATAGGTGTTGAATCTTGTCAAATGCTTTCTCTGCATCTATTGATATGATCGTATGGTTTTTATTTTTTCTCTTATTGATATGATGTATTATATTGATTGACTTGTGAATGTTGAACCATTCTTGTATTCCTGGGTTGAATCCTATTTGGATGTGGTGTATAATCTTTTTGATAAGTATTTGGATTCGGTTTGCTAATATTTTGTTGAAGACCTTAGCATCAGTGTTCATCAGGGAGATTGGTCTGTAGTTTTCCTTTTCTGTTATGTCTCTGCCTGCTTTGGATATCAGGGTGATATGTGCCTTGTAGAAGCTATTTGGAAGTGTTTCTGTTTCTTTTATTTCCCGGAGGAGCTTGAAAAGGAGTGGCAGTAGGTCCTCCTTAAAAGTTTGGATGAATTCATAGTGAATCCATCTGCATCTGGGCTTTTGTGTTTGGGAAAACTTTAATTACTATTTCAATTTCCTCAATGGTGATAGGCCTATTATGGTATTCCATATCTCCTTGTTTCAGCTTAGGGAAGCTATATGCATCCAGGAATTATTTCTTCTAGTTTCTCTTGTTTCATTGCATACAGACCCTCAAAGTAAACTCTGATGATTTGGTGAATTTCTGTTGTTTCTGTTGTGAATCTCCCCCTTTCATTTCTGATTCTATTTATGTGGGTTATCTCTTTCTCTGTCCTTGTGAGTATTACAAGTGGTTTGTCAATCTTGTTTATTTTTTTCAAAGAACCAGCTCTTGGTATCAATCTTTTGGATTGGTTTTGGGATTCCAGCCTCATTGACTTCAGCTCTAACTTTTTATTACTTCCTTCTTTTATCCTGGGTTGGGCTCCTTTTTGCTTGTCATTTTCTAAGATCTTAAGCTGTGAAGTCAGATTATTTATGTGGGTTCTTTCTTCTTTCCTGATGAATGCTTGCAGCGCTATGAACTTTCCTCTTAGCACTGCTTTTCGCTGTATCCCACAAGTTCTGATAGTTCATGTCTTCATTTTCATTTGTTTCCATTTGTTTGGATGACACATATCACTCTTTGATTTCTTCTATGACCACTGGTTGTTCAGCAGTGAGCTGTTGTTTCCAAGCATTTGGTTTGACTCTTTGTTTCTGCATGTGGTTAACTTCTATTTTCAGTGCATCATGGTCTGAAAAAAATAGCTGACACATTTTCTGTCTTCTTGATTTTACTGAGGTATGTTTTGTGACTCAGCATGTGATCTTCTTGCAGAAGGTTCCAGGTGCACTGGAGAAAAATGTGCATTCATTTTTTTGGAGGATGAAAGACCCTGTATATATCTTCTAGCCCTCTTTCATCCATTTCTTCCATTAGGGCTAGTATTTGATTTACAGAAAGCCTTTGATTCTGTGGAGACTGAAGCAGTCATCGAAGCCCTAGCCAAACAGGGTGTTCAAACCCAATACATCAAGATCCTTTGTGAGCTGTATTACGGATTCACCACAGGATCTCACCATTCTACAAAGAAGTGATGATTGATGTCAAAAGAAGGGTTCGACAGGGTGATACCATTTCACCAAAACTCTTCAGTGCCACCCTCGAGAACATCATGCGACAATTAGAATGGGAAGGAATGGGAGTGAAGATAGATGGTCGGCAACTACACCACCTCTGCTTCGCTGATGATATCATTCTAATAACACCAAACATTAGCCAAGCAGCACAAATGCTAGCTGACTTCGACCAAGAATGTGGAAAGATAGGTCTACAGCTGAATCTAAAGAAAACTATTTATGAAAATAGTTCATGAAACTATTTTCATAGTTATGAAACTATGAAAATTTTCATATTTATGAAACTATTTATGGAACTAGTCCATGAAAAATGAGCTAGTTCCAGAGGTCCCATTAACTCTCAATGGAACAGACATCTCTGAATGCAGCAGTTATGTGTACCTAGGTCGAGAAGTCAACATGATGAACGACCTAAAACCTGAGCTGCGCAGGAGGAAGAGAGTGGCATGGAATGCCTTCAAAGGCACCCGAAGAAATAGCTAAAAGGACAAAAGAAACTCCAGCTCCGGGCACATCTCTTCAACTCCACCGTTCTCCCTGCATTAACATACGCCTCAGAGACCTGGGCCCTAAAAAAAGCAGGATGAGAATGCTATTCAGATCTCCCAGAGAGGAATTGAAAAAACTATGCTTGGAATATCACACCTCACTCAAGTGAGAGAAGGAATCCGGAGTTCTGACCTCTGTCGCTCTTCCAGAATCAGGGATGCTGTCTCTTTTGCCAAGGCATCAAAAAATCAGATGGGCTGGACATGTAATGCGATTTGGAGATGACCGCTGGACTAGAGCCATTACTGACTGGATCCCACAGGATGTCAAAAGATCACGTGGCCGCCCACCTACAAGATGGTCAGACTTCCTTGTAAAGACCCTGAAGGAACGATTTGAGGTTCTTCATATTCCTGAATCAACCAGATGCCATTGGGCTACATTGGCAAGTGATAGGATCCAATGGAAATGTTACTGGTGCCCGCTCGAACAAATCGATGAATAACGGGATTCAAGTGATCAAGTGATCAAGTGATCAAGAAGGGCTAGTATTTCCTTAGTGAGTTTCAACCTTGTCGATCTATCAAGAGTTGATAGAGCAGTGTTGAAATCTCCAACTACAAAGTGTTACTGTGTCTTCTTTAAAGTCTATTAGCAGCTGTTTCAGATATTTTGCTGGCCCCTTGTTGGGTGCATATAGGTTTAAGAGTGTAATTTCTTTTTTAAAGAGAAGTAAGACTTTATTTCTGTTTCACAAATAAAACTGGTTTATTTTGGTTGCTTTTTGGTGATTAGTCAAAGAGACCAAATCCCCACGCCCTTAATCGACTCCTCTCACTCTTCCTTGGCCACAGCCTTGGCTGGGGCTGCAGCAACTGCAGTGGGGGCTGCAGTGGTGGCCACAGCCTCAGGGGCAGCAGTCACAAAGGCAGATGGATCAGCCAAGAAGGCTTGACCTTTTCAGCAAGTGGGAAAATGTACTTGGTCTCCACAGACAAGGCTTGTACCCATTGATGATGGAGTGAGGCATTGACGCAACAGTTGGGTAGCCAATTTGCAGACAGACACTGGTGACATTTCAGACTCCTTCCAGGAAGTGCGAGTACAGGGCCTGCGCAGTGCTGTTCAGCACTTGGGTGCAGGAGATCCTGCCACTGTCAAACACCTGCTCTATTGTCGGGAACGCCGCGGGGGTCCCCGACAGTGCCGGGAAGCGAGTTCCCTTCTACCTCCGAGCCCGGCGAGGAACGGATGAAAACTCACAAGTCCGGTGCAGTTCCAAAAAGGCTTTTAATAGTACAAAAGCTCTTCCACAGCAATCCAATATAATGAACAAACTCTAGCTCTGGTCCGAACTTAGACCATACAAAAGAGCCTAAGTCTCCCACCAAAGAGAGAGGATCTCACCCGAGCTGAGTCCTACCCAGAAGGAGCAAAAGGCCAAAGAGCAAAAGGCCAAAGCCAAAAGCCAAAAGCCGCAGGAGCCAAAAGCTGAAGGCTGAGGAACCAAAAGGCAAAAGGTGAAGGGGCCTCAAGTCAGCCCCTTATATACACCAAAGTAATCCAATCGGGAGGTTGTCATGCCAACAAAGAACCCTAAACAGAGTGTAGTGCCACACCCTATTGCAGGTATAAACAAAGGTTACACCAAGGACTAATCCCGAGATTATCTCTTATGTAAAACACTGGAGAGAGAGGGGGCTGATATAAAGTAATACATCTTAACTTCATGAGCTTCATGTAATCTAGATGGTACCCACAAGGTCCTTATTATTATTTGCACCAGTGTGATTCTGAGTATCTTGTTCTCATGTACTGAAAGGGTCATACTTGCCTGCTTAGAGCAAACTGGTATGATCCTTCCTATAGTCTTCCTTTAGTCTCAGCGTAGCCAGGGTGGTAGTCTCCTGGTAAATTCTAACTGTCCCACGTTGGGTGCAGTGGGTATAAAGAGGAGCTGTGCCCAATCTAGAAAACATAGAAGTCTTAGTAGATGTATAAGTCAGAAGTTATTCAATCAAGGTGACTTCTGTAACTGCCACACCCTCTAGAAGTGTTTACATAGAAGAGAGATCTCATTAGAATGAACATTGGCTTAAATAAGATTAAGCTGGGAGTGAGCAAAACAACAAAACTCCCAGATTAGCTAAACATGTCCTCCAACACTCTATGATGAGCCTGAAGGAGAAAGGGGAGATGTTCAGCAGCATGGCCGCTGGCGCCCACCTTGTCTCCAGTCTTGATCAGTTACACATCACTCAGGATTTCAATGGTGCCCCTGGAGATTTTAGTGATAATGCCCAAAGCCTGGAAGGAGGTCTTCTCAGGCCCCAAGCCCGTATTCTGGGTTGGTACAGTCACCTCACAGGGGGCAATGGCACCTGCACAGGCAGCAGCTGGCACCTTATTGGCCATCAGCATGTCCTGGGTCTCAGTGAAGTCCTCCTTGATGAACACAAAGGCCACATTTCCCCAGATGTGCGGCAGCAACTTCTCAGAGCAGAGTTGTTCTTCAGATGACCGCGGATGACCTTGCGCTCATGATGTTCTTGACCATCAGCAGCATTGCTTTGCCCTGGAGGGACATGTGGATCTGATGCATCTGCTGGGAGCCCACATTGTCCACCCGCAAAATGAAGCATTTGGGGTAATGATCCAGAAGTTGGATGATCTTTAGGAAGTAGTTGGACTTCCAGGTCGCCCAATATGACATTGAAAAGGTGACGAACTATAGCATATGTGTCAGGGTCACCGAGGAGGGGGTTCATTAATGCGCCGCTGGTTGGGTGAGCACCTGCCATGTGTTGGGCACTGAGAGAGCAGCAAAGAATGGGATAGCTTGGGCTCTGACTTGGTTGTGGTTTACAGTCTCAGCAGCATGAGATACAGGTGTGGGCAATGAGTAAATAATTACACCAAATAATTACAAGCTGTGACAAGCACCATGAAGAAATCAAACAAGGAAACAAGAGCAAATATGCCAGAGGTAGCTGACTGAAGTACAGAGTGGACGAAGAAAGTCTCCCAAAGGAACTGGCTTTTAAACCAAGGTGTAAAGGACACAGATCCTTCCGTGTGAAGAGCTGGGAAAAGAATATTTTACAGAGAGGCGGAGGAGAGGGGTGGAGATCAAGAAACAGGAGAGTTTGTTCTTTTCTAGAAATAGTCAAATATCTGTGTGGGAGTGGAGCTTGGAGAACAAAGCAGAGCATGTAGGGGAAAGGAGAAATAAAGGCTGGGGCCATATCATACCAGGTCTTAGAAGCCAAGGTTCAACAGAACAGCCAATTTCAGACCCAGGTAGGTGGTTCTCAGAGGTGGAAGTCACCAGTGTTCTCGGAGATAGAGCTTGGGTCCTCATTCCCCTCTCTGTTCCATCCAGGAGAATTTGTGGCCCTGCCCAAGAACTGCCTCAGGGTTATTGGCCATCAGGCAGAGACTCAGACACATGGGGAAGAGCTGCCATCCGGCTCCCCGAGTCACGTGACCTCAAGCTGCCATGTGGTACATCAAACTAGTGGAACCAATCATGTTCTATAAATTCAGAAAGTAAACTCCAGAACAGAAGAAGTCAGAAAACCTTACAAAACACAACCACAATCACCCTCTGGTCTGGACTCCACAGCTGGACACAGCCTGACCCAAGAGAGTAGCCACATTCAAGCCCAGGCATACAGAACTCGGCAACTACACCAACCATGTTTATAGGGAGCCTGAACTGGGTCCACCTTCCCCCATCAGGGCTCCCTCCACAAAGGCTGGTACCCTACCCAAAACTGCTGCTGGGGCTCTCGGCCAGATAGCCGGTATTCAGTTTCAGGGCGGAGTCTCTGCCTGTCCACCCTGTGCTAGTCTGATGGGCTGTCTTGGGATTGTGACAGGTTTTTGCTCCTTGGCCTGTCCTCTGCCAGGCTTCCAGAAGTCAGAAAACCTCATGCAACACAACCACAGTTATCCTCTGGTCTGAACTCCACAGCTGGACACAGCCCCATCCCCATGGCACACAGGTGCCTGCACAATATCTCAAAACCTGGTATACCACAAACATATTGAAGTCAGAGACCAGTAGGTAAGACAGAAAAGAGAACGGTGTGCTTATAATCGTTGAAAATAATGACACCATCTGAGAACTTAGCATTGAATATAGACAAAAAGATACACATGATAATCTCTAAATGTATGTATTACAATCCACAATGTGTAAGAAAGGGAAATGAGAAGGACAGAGAAAGAGAGAGAAGAGAGAGAGTGAGGAGATAAAGAAGATAAAGAACCTGCCATGGAGGCAGGCTTGGGAAAGGGGGAGAGATATAGGGATGTGGGACATTAGTGATAGGAAATGGGCATGGGTGTTGGGATGGGTGCTGGAACACTGTGGAACCAAAACTCAAATATGAACATCTTGTAATTGTATATCTCATAGTTGTATAATAAAATATTTTTAAAAAATATTTCTATTTTTGTTCAGACATGGGGGCAGAGCTGCTACTGGCTCTCCCTGTGACCAGCCGCTCACGAGGCGCCCGGGAGGGATGGTGGGTTCTAGCCCTGGCCCACCATCCCAGCACAGCCTCGCAACAAGCCAGACGACCCCCACTCCATGAGGGCCTCCATTTTCCACATCCAGACTTCTCTCGTCAGACCTCCACCCAGCAGAACAGCCTATCAGTGCCCGGCTCGCGCTGCTGCTTGCCGGCCGCGGTTCATCAATAAATGCTGGACTTAGAGATGCCTACAAGAGTATGCTACCTGCACGGCAGAGCCTGGCAAGCTACCCGTGTTGTATTTGATATATATGCCAAATACCAGTAACAATTATAGACCTCATTCCGGAATGGATTGAGGCTCTTTATGTTCCTGGAGCAAGCAGATGCCTTGGGCTCTACTAGCATGAGACAGGACATATGGAGATGTTACCGGGGCCCGCTCGAGCAAATTGATGATGAACGGGAAGACAGTGATACAGTGATACAGTGATTTTTATTTTTTAGGTAAGAAAGTCAACTTTATTCAACAGACCATAGGAAATCTGCAGAGGACCAAGCACTTTCTTGGAAGATCAATCTGCCAATTCTGTGATGATGACAGAAAAGCAATTGTAAGACAGGGAGCATACCTAGAGACATGGAGTCAGGCTGGAGATGATGGTGCCCCATGGTGACTGAAAGAGAAACATGGGCTTGTGATCAATTTAGAATCAGATATGTGTTGGGTGACATGCCCTACTGAGCCTTAGGCTTCAGCTACACTTAGCTTAAGTGAAGAGCTGTTCCCTGCCTTTAGGGAATCTTTGGAGCAGACACAATGGGAGCTTGGACAGAATTGGATTGATTTTATAAGGCATAAATATTTTTATCATAAATGTTATGAATCTTGCTTGCCCCAGTTTAATACTCTTCCTACTCCCACAGATATCCGTGAGGGACATACATGTAGATATACCAAGAATACTTGACCACGTTGGATCAACCATAATGTAATCAGTTCTCCTAGTTCAAAAGAGACATGCCATTGCACCTCTGGGCAAATTGATGTGTCTCTGATTCTAAGGAAATGCTAAGTGAATTATTTTGATGGATTTTATACCTTAGTGGGATCTAGAGTCTGGAATCAGCTGGCTATATATTCATGGTAAGAAGTATTGCCATTTCCTACAAATTACATTCTGAACTGCTTTCTGGTTCAGAGATGCAGCCCCTCCCCATTCTGCTAGGGAGATTTTATCTCAGGGAATCAGACCTGGCATTTTTTGAAGCTTGAGCCATAGGGCCCACCTGAAGATCTGCATTTCAATAGGGTCTTTTACCTGGCTTCTTCTCTAGATAGCCCAGCCCACAACGGGATGGGTTGGAAGGTTTTGGCAGGCTTCTGTCTATAAAATAAGCTAGGAGAATGGAGAAAGGGCTTTTTGGCCATTTTGGCTTTTCTTTGCTCTTTGCCTCTCCTCTCCACCTCTCTGTTCTCTTCCCTATTGGGCCTTAGCATGTGGTAGTGGCCATCTTGGCCTAGGATTCTAAACTTACATGTGCCCGGGGGCCAAGCTAGGCACCTGAAGTCTGGGATTTTCCTGTTACTGGATTGTATACCAGAACCTGCTAAAGTAAAACCTTTTAAACTGCGCTGGACTCCTGAGTTTTCATCCATTCCCCCTGGCTTTGGAGGTATAAGGGAACTCATTCCCTGATATCTATCAGTGGCTCCCCTACAGACATGGAAGGACTTTCCAGGTGATTAGAGTTAACTAGATGGGAAAACTAAATGTTTATCCTGATTCATCACTTCAGTACCTATATTGACCAGTGAGCAAAAGGAATTAAGAATTATAGGGGTTGGCACATCTGGCCCTAGGTAAGTATTAGTTTCACGCTTCCTAAATTAACATTTTTCATTTGTTTTAGATACAATTCTCTGAAAGTCTTTTTTTAATATAGTAAAGATTTAATATAGAAAATTCTGGCCAAGCTCCCATTGTGTCTGCTCCACATTAAAGCCTTTAATATTCAAAATAATGTTTATTAATATAAAATAGTGGATGTGTTATTATCATTAGTTAAAAAAAACAAGATTTTTTAGACTGATTTTCCTATTATTTGTACTTGTTTCTGGCACTAGAAGTTAATCTCAGATTGGTTCAGGGTGATTTAGTCTACAAAAAGTTTTTAAATTCTGTTATTGCCTCTTGAGTATGCCAACTTGATTAAATGAACTCAGGGCAACTGGAATTGCGATGAGCAGAATTTCTTGACCACTCATTATGAGACATGTCAATTATGGGTCATCTGAACAATACTTTCAAAGCTGCTTGGTCAACAGAAACAAAACTCGTGCTCCATAGTTTGCAGAGGATGGTCTACTTAAGAAGCACAGTGGAATTCAAGAAGGTATTAGAACTTGCGTTTACTAAATCCATAAGGAAACTCAGTATTGGTGGAGGAATTACGTTAGTAACTGCAACTGTGAAACAATGACTTTAATCATGTCAATTATATTTCAATTTTAAAAAGTAATTGAAAAATTAAATTCAGTACCTTTTCCATGCCAAACTGTGAAATGGATAAAAGTCATCCTGGAGATTCCACTGAGATTCTAAGACAATAGAAGAGATCGTGTTTTTCATTCTGTTACAAGTGCTTTCAGTGCTGACATATGGAGTAGTTAAAGCAGAGTAATTATTTCTGTTATTATCTAAGATTCCCCCACATATAAACATATATAAGCATATATGTGGAACTTGCTTAAACCTCAATTCAAAGCTGCTGAAATTTGAATGTAACTGGTAAATGAAATAAGTCAAAGTGGGAAAGACAAATTCAGCTTATCTCACTCACCCATGGTGAACAGAGAAACAAGGGAATAGATAGGGTCAAATGATGACCAATCCTTCACCCTGGACTGCTGAACTGAGAATAATAAGGAGAGAAGGGGGATGAGAATTGGATGGTCTTGAGGGTGGGATGTCTTGAGTATTTTGGTGGCGGCAAGACGAGAGAGATGTATGCATCAAAACTATAAAAACACTGTAGTATACATAGGACCTAAATTATGATTAAATTAAAAATAATTTTTTAAACAAAGTCTTTACCTTAATTTTAGATTATGACTTATCTGATAGAAGAGTCAAGTTTATATACAAAGAGATGGTAATAGCCATAATTTCTGTACCAACACATTTGATAGAGAAGCTCACTTACATTGTAGGAAATAAACATTAGTTTTCTAATAAAACAAGTAATTTGTAGGTTATCAAAGGGTTTTTCCCCATTCTGCTTGACTATAAATTTCATATCCTATTTGCCTAGATAAAAGCAGTAATGGTATAGAAAATTTCTTGGAAAGTATGTGGAACAATAGACGAATACCCCCCCCAAAAGTCACACAAGCTTATTTGCTATACTACTGAGCATTTCGATTTAAGGGGTGAACAATACTTTACTGCTGATAACCCAAGAACTTGCTATTCTAAGAGAAGGTGACAGTATAATATGTTTCTCAGGCTAAATATCTCCTCTCAAAGTGACTGTCATTTAAATGCCTGCCTAGCAAAGGGATTTTTATGGAAGGTTAATGCCTCCTATAACATTTATCCTGGATGGTGGAGCTTTTCGCATAATTTTCTGGGCTTTATTCCTGCAGTGTTATGGAACTTTATCTTCTCTCTAATAGCTTACCAGAAAAAAAGCCAGTGCATATAAAGGCAGTCGTTATTTCTCAGTTCAAGTCCTGATTTGATGAAATTCCAAATCTCTGCTAAAAGGAGGCTTGGGTTAAGCTATGAAGAGAGGTGGGAGGGCAAAAAAAGGCAAGAAATCACTATCCTGCCTAGGTCTGGGCTATCAAAAGTGACACAGGATACAGAGCTCTGGTCTGTGGAGACTGAGACAGTCAAAGAGAGCATAAGTAAGACCAGTGGGCTAGGTAAGGCAAAGCGTCACTGCTTTTGTGCAAATTGATCTTCACAGTGAAAACCTTCACATATATTCCCCATTTACATTTGAAATTACTTGCCTTTTTGTCATTTTCCTAATTCACCTTCACTATTTTGGTATTTAAGAGATTCTGCTATTACAATAAACATGCCTCATTCACCTCATTGCCAAATTACACACTAGTTCTTGTCTGTACCCTGTTAACAACTTGATAACAACCATGACAGACTGGATTTCCCCAGGCAATATTTCTGGTCCATACTTGTTCTGAAACCTGACCACATCCCATGAAAACCTGAGTCTACTGCACCTCCCTTTCCCAGAATAGGACTTTGTTTCCACCTTGTTGGATAAAACAAATAAAAAGATGATGCATGATTTGTAGGGAAATAAAAATTAAAAAAAATCAATATGACCCGAGGCTGGTTCTAGCTTTTAGAACTCAGCTTCCATGCTATGAGAAAGCTGAACCAATCCATGTGGACAGACAAGATGGCGGCCACCTGGAGAGACCTGAGACACCTGTTTAACAGGCAGCCTTGACCACCAGAGTGTAGAAGCTTCCATATGTCATTCCAGACCTCAGCCTCCCAGCCTCCCACATTAGAAAACAGAACAGACCATTGTGTATTGTCTGAATTCTTGACCCATGGAATTATGAGCATAATCAGGAGCTCTTTTACATCACTTCGGGGTAATTTGTTTCACAGTAATAGCAACCAGAACAATGATACACTATAATCACATCCTCTGAAGAAATTATCAATGCTTCTTGCAAAGACCTTTCAAGTGAGATCTCTTCAGGCATATTCCAGTTGATCGCTTAAGCCGATCTTTAGCCACCTACAACTCAAAGATAATAGTGAGAGGAGACGATGATAAAGTTAAGGCCCTGGGAGACTTTCAGACCTAGAATCTTTCTGTGAACATAGCTAAGTTACTTCATTTTCCTGAGTTTCACCATTTCATCTATCAGACAGTGAAACTCATGTCCATCTCAGGAAGCGAGGCATGTGAAACTCTTTGACTCATTTGAATCACATAATCCTATTGCCACTACTAGGGAATCCATCCCACTCAGCTTCTCCTAGAAATATTTTCCAGTTAGAAATACTTGCTCTCTGCTTCTCCATAGCATTTCTTTCTACTCCATCTAGTGACATTTCTATGAGCATGTCAACATGACTTCCATAAAAGATCATTTGACTGAGGACTGGACGAGTGAGTGGGATAGCCTGCGTACACTGGTGAAGAAAGTAGACACTGGTAGTAGCATTGGTGCTGGAACATTATATGCCAAAAACTAAAAAAACTGTTATATTAGCTTAGGTCATTGTTTAAGGACAGAAATCTACTGATCATTGTCAAGAGACATCCATTGTCAGTGATAGCCCTGCCCAGTTGGGTTCCAACTTTCCTCATATCTCTTATGAGCAATTTAGGAGTCTCACGGAAACCTCTAGAAATAAAAATTTGAAACTTTTGCCCCTACATATTAATATTCAAGGATTAGAAACATATTTCTCTGGTAGATTGAGGTGGCTGCGAAGTAAAAAAAAATCAAAACACACTTGATAGAGCATTCCCTGCAAAGAAATAAAATCTGAATTGTTAAGCCAGACCCAACACTAATAGCTTTTTTTTTTTTTGCTTTTTTGGTTCACACCCAGCGATACTCATGGGTTACCCCTGGCTCTGTACTCAGGACTTACTGCTGGCAGTGGTCAGGGTCATATGGGAGACCAGGGATAGAACCTGGGTCAGCGGTGTGCAAGGCAAATGCCTACCCACAGGTTCCTGATACTAATTTAATGGGAACAGATTTTTCTAAGTATATCATGTAGCAAATTGAGACCCTCATAGACCCAAAGAAGCCAGAACCATTTTTTCAGGAAAATTACATGTGGGTATTAAGATCTAGTCCTATAGAGAGTTACATCACTTAAGGTAGTTCTGTCTAGAACTATGCTGTCTCATATTGTAGCTACTAATCAATGTGGCTGCTGTAACTGAAGCTGTCCTACAGGCATAAAATATGCTTCAAAATATAAATATATGACAGGTTTTAATGACATTGTATAAATTATTTTATTAATTTATACAGATTACATGTCAAAATATTTTAGATACATTGGGTTAAAAGAACATATTAATAAAATTCATTTTAAACAGTTTATATGAATCTTAGTGAGTCTGGTTGAAGTTTTTAAATTATATATGAGGCATACTATATTTCTGTTGGAAGGTGTCATTCTAAAACATCCCTAAGAGGGAATTAAAAATTCTGCTTGGCTTGATTAAATATAGAGATACCTACCTATAAAGCGATAAAATGCAAGCCCCTGAGGCTAAGAAGATATATCAGAAACATCCTTGGAGAACTTCCGAGCTCCATGCTCAGCTCTCATCAATAGTGGTCCTCCACTGCTGATGTGCTAAAGGCATCCAGGGCATAGACCTGGGAATCAGCAGATCCAGAGTTGAAGAATTTCACCCCCAAGTCTACATCCTGCACTCTGCTCCCTGTATCCACACAGGAGATAGAGAGAAGCATCCAAAAGCACCACAACTTTAGCCATCTACAACTACAATAGTAATACCGTGTTGTATTTGATATATATGCCAAATACCAGTAACAATTATAGACCTCATTCGGAATGGATTGAGGCTCTTTATGTTCCTGGAGCAAGCAGATGCCTTGGGCTCTACTAGCATGAGACAGGACATATGGAGATGTTACTGGGGCCCGCTTGAGCAAATTGATGATGAATGGGAAGACAGTGATACAGTGATACAGTGATACAGTGATCCAAAAGCACCACTAATGCATGAATTGAGAGGATTCTTGAAAATATCGGGGGGACATAAAGCTCAGAAAAGGAAAGAGTCAAGCTAGAAGGTAAACCCAAGTTCAAAATTATAAAAATTTAGATATTAAAAGCCACCCAGCTTTGTTTTATAGCCTTAGATTAGCAAGCCTCCTAATTTTGGTTACATTATGTTTCCTGTCTATTTTCATATTCATCTCACATTATCATAGTTATCATTGAATGGTTTTGCTAGAATTTTTTATATCTATGATGAATCATCACAAACCCCCTAAAGTGTAGGCATTATTATCTACGTCTTACAGATAATAAAATAAAATTTGAGACACTAGATCTTGCTCAAATTCTAGCAAATCAATTCAGACTCAGTTCTGTCTTATTCCAGAGTCCAGAGTGCTAACCATTACACCATGGAACCAGGTATTGTTCTGTCTTATTCCAAATATAATGGTTTTCAGTGTTTGAGCGTAAAGTTTCTAATCAACAAACACAACAAATCAGCCATAATTTGTTTACATTTGCTAAATGATTTAAACTCGCATAAGCATATTATTTTACAAAATAATATATCTGAAAATAAATGATGGCATAAAAAACCTACATAGAGAGCTATGAATGGCTTCCACTTTGAATACTGAACTTCTTGACCATCAGTTTGCTCTTCTGTTACAATGGTTCCTATATTGCAAGATAACATGTGATAGATAGATTCACTTCTCTTGGTTCTGAGTCTACCTAATCTTCTTTCATCACTGGAGTCTATGACCTTTGGATATAGGGTCTTAACAAGCTAAAATAGTTGTTTAGTTATTCAAAAGTGTTGTAATTGACATACTTTTGTCTTACTTTCATCTTCATTGTGAAGGCAGTAGAGATCATTTTTAAACTGGGCATGAGATAATCAGATTTGCATTTTAGAAGCATCCCTGTGGGGTACTCTCACACACGCTAGTGGGAGTGTAAATTGATACAATCCTTTTTGGAAAGCAATTTGGCAAAGTGTACTAAGAGCTTTAAAATGTTTGACACAGTAATATCACTTTTGTGACTACTATGAGGAGATAATCCTAAAACTAGAAAAGCTTTATGCATAAAGCATTTATTGTAGCTTTCTTCATAATGGCAGAAAAACTGGCAATCACCCTATACTCACAGTAGGGCAATGTCTACACAAGTTCCAATATATCCACTGGGTGGTATAATACTTAGTCATCTAAATTATGTTCACAACAAGTTACCAATAAAAATGATAATGTATTAGGTTAATATTAGTAATCACACACATTTACAGATTATATAAATGGGTTCAAGTTCTCCCTCACTATATCATAGGACCTTGCAGTATGACTGTACAGATACTCTGACCAAAATGTAGAGCTGCTTCTCCCTTCCTTTAGTGTGAACTAACCTTATGACTAGCACTGGCCTTTAAAATATAAATAAAGTGTAACCTGGGACTTGAAAAGCACTTCTACTTAGAAATGTGCCTCTTAACTGTGTTTGAAACCCTTTCATGGTTATAAGCAGAAGCTTAGGGAATAACCTGATAGTGAGATCTACACCAACCCAATCCTTCCTGTGGCCCTAGATGTCAGCCAAACAAATTCCAAAGCAAGACTGTATGACTAAGCAAACTACAAAAGTATGACAGAACCCAAGACTTGCAGAAAACCACACTTCTGAGCCCTGTCCAAATTACTCTTCCAGAGAGCTAAAGCAATGGTTCTTATTTTAGACACTTAGATTATAGGGCATTTGTTATGCTGATATAATGCTGATAATTTTTGAAGCTAGTTATTAATTATAAGAGAAAGAAGGGTCAAACAGCCCATGGAGTTTCAGAGGGCGGTAAATGGCTTGGTCTGTGGCTGAGTCCAACATAGCTCCTAGGGTTAGCAGACACATGCGGGGTGGCCACACTGGTCGGACTTGGATCAGAGACTTGGGCTCCTCCCCATTCTCCCACCTCCATGTCAGCTGGCATGGCTGCTGCTCGCAGCCTCCACAGCCAGCAATTCCAGACAAAAGACACACAAGACCCACAATTGTGCCGACACACAGCTGCGCAACAGACTTAGACAATAAAGGTTAGGATCAGGTCCTTCCCAGGATCTTTCACATTTATACACTTTAATGATCACTGTAGTTGCAACAAACTGGAAGGTTGATGGGGAATGGGGAATTATAATGTCACACCAGAACTCACTATTGAATATACACAAGAGAATATACATCATAAACCATTAATATCTGTAGGGCAAGCCACATGTAAGAGAAGAGAGAAATACAGAGACAGAGACAGAGAGAAAGAGAAAGAAAAGGTGCCTGCTATAAAGTCAGGCTGGATTTGGGTGGGAGGCAGTGTTTGGACAGTGGTGGTGGGAATGGGGCACTGGTGGAGGGCTAGGTGCTGGAACACTGCATGACAGAGGACCAATTATGAACGTCCTTGTAACTGTATATCTCACAGTGGTATAATAAAAATTTTTAAAAAATAATAGTAAAAAGAGATAGGAGGGTTGATTATTGTCAACCATATTCTATTCTTTATAATTTTCCATAATAAAATATTACATATATGGGAAGTCAGAGTGTCAGAACCGTGACTCTAACTGGAGATTCTGATCTCCAAAATACTTATTCAAAGCCATTATTTCTAAGCCGTAGACTCAGATACCAGAACAACCAGGTGCCTGTTGCCACTATAGTCTCTTCTCTTTCCCTCTTTGATCCCTTCACCTGGACATATTCCCTAGAATGTGTCCACCCTTCAACCACTGGAATCTTTCAGATACTGCTTCCCTTGACTCTTTTACACTTCCCTTCAACTGGTAGAACTTATTGTTCAGCTCTTAAACCTCAATAACTACTGTCCAGATCAGCAAAATCCTCTTGATAGAATCTCTCGAGCACTTAGCACAACTGAAACGCTGTACTTCTTTAAATTATTGTCAGACTAGTGTCCACTGCCTCCACCACTAATTATAAAACAAACCAATATTATCTGAATGGTTACTAGATGCCAAGTACTAACAAAATTCCTTCATATGAATTTATTCATTTATTTTATTAGCAACAACAGTCCTATGAGGAAAATGGGACACAGACACAGACACACAGACACACAAACACACAGACACACACACACAACTAAGAGTTCTTAGTAAAAAACAGTAAGAACCAAGCAACCCACAGCTGGTTCTATACTCACCTGTGTATACCTGTTTTTACTGTATACTCATGCCAAAACACAGAGCTAGTGCTTAGTAGAACTGCAACAGTGTTGAGTAGATTAGTCTGTCTGCCTTTTTCAGTCTTCAAATGTCTAAACCCGTGAAATCCAGACATGGGAACTATATTACAAATAACCTTCTCCAACCTCAACAAAGGAGGTCGGTAGAGCAAGAGAGGGAATAAGGGTTTTTTAGGATCACTCATAACCATGACTAAACAGACCTATCTTCCCAAGATAGCACAGAGCTCTTTCAATTTCATTAGACTAAAACCCAAAACATGCCACATTATTAAAATACTTAATAAATGTTTTTAACAAGTAAAAGGAGCTTCAACTTCTTTCCCTTGTCCTGCCTTTGCTTTGGAATCAGAAAGAAAGAAAGATGGTTGAATGAGAAAGGAAAACAATTTCTTCAGTAATTTGTATTTGGAGAAAATCACCAGGATTATAGGAAATTGCTGTTTGTACAAATCGCTCCTTTAATTTTTTTCCCAATTTACTAGTGTTGAGCATCTTTTTAACTCAAAATAACTTTGATTTAGCAAGTCTGCGCCTTAAACTTATAATTATTTCAATGTAGTCATCAATTTCTTTTGTTAGCTCAGTGGGAACCTGGTTTGTGTTGATCTTGCTTTACGGAGAGTCCTACCATGAGGGGTTTCTGTGAACCTGCAGAGAGGAAGCAGGGCCATAAGATAGACTTCATCATGGCTTGGGAGGTACTTTGAATATAAATCCAAACAGACATTGATCTCCAGCACCAATTTCCAGCACCAACTCATCAGCACTTTGGATTCTTGGGAGAAAAATAATACTGATTGATCATCGTGCAGAGGTAGTATGTGATAGTGAAGATTCAAACCTTAGCTCCACCAATTACAACTATATGCCCTTAAAAAAACTTTCCTTTATCACTCTACAGAGACAGACATGGGGCAGAGCTGCTACTGTCTCTCACTGTGCCAGCCTCTCATGAGGCGCCCAGGAGGGATGGCAGGTTCTAGCCCTGGCCCGCCACCCCAAGGGAGCCTCACAGCAAGCCAGATGACCCCCACTCCATGAGGGCCTCCATTTTCCACATCCGGACTTCCCCTCGTTAGAACTCCACCCAGCAGACCAGCCTATCACAGCCCGCTTGCGGCTGCAAGCAGCTGCGTGGTTCATCAATACATGCTGGATTTGAGGTGACTACAAGAGTATGCTACCCTCACGGCAGAGCCTGGCAAGCTACCCATGTTGTATTTGATATGCCAAATACCAGTAACAATTATAAACCTCATTCCCATGACCTGATGGAATGGTTTGAGGCTCTTTATGTTCCTGGAGCAAGCAGGTGCCCTTGGGCTCTACTTGCATGAGACAGATCATATGGAGATGTTACTGGTGCCGCTCGAGCAAATTGATGATGAACGGGAAGACAGTGATACAGTGTGATACAGTGATCACTCTACCTGATTTCCTCACTGGGGAATTGCACATAGCCTTAATCAGAGCAATCCCTATCCTCTATGACTTATACGCAGAGTAAACAAAGTAATATAACTCTAAAGATATTATATCAAAACTGTTAGTAAGAGCTATCTCTTTTCACTATGGTAGTTTGAAATTTGTTGATAGCCATAGACATAATTCTGGGTCATTTAGCAATTCCAGTTCAATGAACTGTTTGGAACTGCATGCTATCACAAACATATCTTTAACTCTTGCTACCCCTATTAAGAAAACAGGATCTACAAGTTGTTTATAAAACATTTTCAATTTGTTTCCATGTTTTTACTGAATTAATCCACTTCTCATTTATATTGAAACATATATAATCATACCTTATTTCAACTCATTTTATTGGTGTTTGACATGTGATTGAATTTTGAGTTATATCCAGTGGGGTAAAAATACAGTAAATTTTGTCACAGAAAAAAAAAAGAAAATAAGATATAAGATAAGGTCAGAGAGATCACAGACAGTAAGGGTTTAGCCAATAGGAAACAGACCTGGATTCCACCCCCAGCACTTCATATCATCCCCCAGTACCCCAGGAGTAATCCCTAGCATAAAGCCTGGAGTAATCTCTGAGCACAGCTGGGAATGCACCAGAACAAACCCAGAAAAGGACAGGATTGCTCTGTACCGTATCTCTGGGATACTCAACCCAGAGAAGTAGAGTGAGTAACCCAAGGCCACACAGCAAGTCCTGGGTTATCTAATTCTGAGTCAGTACCCACTCCATGAGAAATACAAAACCAGGAGGTTTACAACATAGTCACATTCCACTAGCCACAAGGGACACTACAACATGCTGGTGAGCTTTGAGAGTCCAAATTAGATTGGACTAATTAGAGGCTGAATTAGATCCACCTTTGCAACCAAGAGCAACAATTCCACACAGAACCTTTCAGGGACTCCTCAGAGGCTCTGCATGGAAGCGTCTGTCTTTTATTCTAACACTGTTTTCTCCAGCAATGACACCAAAGCTCAGTCATGGCTTATGTTAATGCTCCAGATTTTTCAAATGCCTTCTCCCTGAAAAGAGTTGTGGAAAAAGTTCCTCATTTGCCCTTTGAAAAATCTCCCTCTGTACTCAGAATAGATTCCTTCATCAGTAGATGTCACCAACAGAAGTCTACTGTCTCCAACTAAAAGCTACAATCATAAGATCTCTTTTAAGTGTTTCAAGAAGTAAATGAAACCTGTTGTGAGAAGATCACTGATAAAAGGGAATGGATCTAGAGGAAGTTACAATCTGAGATAAAGGGAAGTTGGGCACAGAACAGAAGTAAGGAAATCTGGGAGGCTGGTAAAACCAGAAGACTGCTACTAACATTTGAAGGGCCAGGTGTAGTTCGAATGTCTCCATGGGTCAGGAAAATTTCAGGGCTGTTAGTACTAAGAGAGTCTGAGTAGTTCAGGGGTAAAAGGCTATTATGCATAGAAAATAGTTCCTCCACACACAAAATTATAATGCACTAATTAATTTCCGATTGTTGTGAGTATTTAGTAAGATCATGAATCTTAAGGGTTTATCACAAGGCCTGCTACCTAGATGTCCTTCTGATAATGTCATCTGTTGTCCTTGGTGTTTGGGGGAAGTGAATTCTTTGTCCCTGGAGATATTCAAGCAGCCACTGATGGTCAATGAGCCATGAAGCTGTGTAGGAAAACTATTAGGCAAAGGGTAGGCTTAGGTGACCTCTAAGTTTCCTTCCATTCTTAGCTTTCGATGTCTTTGTTTCACTGAATCTAGGGTTAAAGTGAAGTCTTCTATTGGACAGCTTCTGGGCTCCAACTTTGGGGGTTTTGTTTTTTTCGATCTTTGTACTTGCAAATCCTTGCTGTGGAGCAGAATCAGAAGAGTGAAACCAGGAGGCACAACCCAGGAAGGAGAGCTTCTTTTGCTTGGCAGCTGCATTCTGGAATTCCCAAGATTCCAGTTCTTTTCCCCTCCTCACATTGTAAACATGAGGTTCTTGTAGGGAGGACAGAAAGGTCATTTTCCAAAGTGCATTTGCTCCCAGACACTGATTTGAATAATTCAACTCATCCTTGATGAGCGCACCAGGCTCTGGGCTAATCTCAAATCCTTTGAGGAGGAATGGTGCTGCTTTAGGTGAACAAGAGGTCATTGTTGCTGCTGAAGAATGCATTCCCACTTCTTGGTGAACAGAACCAGGAATGGGAACACAAAGCAAGCCCAACTGACACATTGCAGCTGAACCAGTGGCCCCAAAAGTGCCTTCCCAAATTCCTTTCTTAACAAGACCAAGCCTTGGAAGAGAAGGAAGCACTTATTAGGGCTTGCTACAAATTCGGCTTTACTGCCAGTGCCTTTATAACCATAATATAAAGTAACTCCCACAACACAGTGAAGATAAGCTCTTTAAAGAAAATATAAAAGCATTAGCTTGGCAATTCACCCAAACCTCATCATGCACCATAGACATTTTTGAAGTTTAACAAAGAAAAGCACATCATTAAAGAATACTGCTCTATCACCATTCTTATGCAAATCCTTCCAGATAGTTGGGTGGAAAATTCCATCTAACACGCAGCAAGAAATGAATGTTGCAGGGTGGAAATTTCAGCTATACTGAGTGCATCTATCACTTGTATAATCCAAACTACTGTATGTGCACTGACTACAGAATTAGTATTGATCCATTCACCATGTAAACATCAAGTACTTTCTATTATTACTTGAAATAGCATGCTATCACAATTTCTATTTCCTCCTTCTATCTTAAATAGAAGTATTGCACATTAGCCTTTTCCTTCATGTACTTTTTTTGCACAGCTATCTAACTACAGTGTTCAGCACAGTGCTGAGTTTCCTGCAGACAACTGCAGTATTAGCATTAAAGCACTTTATTTTCAAGTCATCTCTGATGGAAGACAATATAACTTTCATTTGACCAGGAACCTGTTACCAGAGGTTTCAGAGGTTTTCTTTAAAAAAGGACGTTCTCTCTTCTCTCTCTCTCTCTCTCTCTCTCTCTCTCTCTCTCTCTCTCTCTCTCTCTCTCTCTCTCTCTCTCTCTCTCTCTCTCTCTCTCTCTCACACACACACACACACCCATAATCAGCACGCTTCACCTTTACTTGCTTCTCTTGCCTAGACTGAGACCACTTCACTAGTATTATATCCAGTCCCTGCCCCCCAATAGAATAGGCCCACCAGGTCTCTGGATCTGAGACAGTGGGAAATGTTTGCCGAGACCAAGAAAGGTATTTCATTTCATAATGACTTGATAGGAATGCTCAGGATTTGACTCCAGGTTGCATTGTTGAAATGTCTGGATTCATGAAGAAACATTACTGTGGAGACATTTGAAGGCACACAAAAACATAGCAAGGGCTAAGTCTCTCACGGCTTTCCTGCATTCCACAGCATCACGACGGGAGGAAATTTGAACAGGGCTCCAGACCCTGGAGGGTCAATTTTAGCTCGCATAGTTTGGACATACCTATGGTCTCATTCCTGCTCTCTGGTGCCTGTGGGATTGCCACATGTGTCCTGACCCAGTGCTCAGTGCTTTTTTTTTTATCCTCGCCATGCTCTGAACAATATGCGCTGTCTGACTTGACTAGATTTCCAGTGTCTTCAGAACACAATTTCACTTCTGTCAATGGGAATCTATACATTTGCAACATGAGCCTGCCACAGAGCCAACTTTCACAGACATATGTAATTCCCCTCTCACACAACCTAAGTCGTTCAACACTATTGTTCTCTCTAACCAACATGCGGAACCTGCAAATTATCATCTAAAACAAACAAACAAACAAAAAAAAGCTGTGGCTTTGTTTGATGAGAGAAAATCTCTGGAACCAGCTGAGCATTATTTAGCCACCATCTCTTGTCCTTCCAACAAATCTAAAAACTAATAATAATTAACAAATTAATTGAAATTCTTCTTAATAGATGGCAGCTTTGTTTGTCTAGACTGCTATACACAGATGAAATTCTGAAATTGAATAGTGTCTGTTTAGCTATTCCTAGAAGTAAGGAAGGAAATCATAAAAGAACGGTACACCTAATTCTGCCTCAAATAAATCTTTGGTTTTATTTTTCAGCACCAACTATTCTGTCTTTTGAACCCTCAGTTGTGTTTACCGCAAGAAAATTTCTCTTCACTCTCCTCCAAAGCACCTCTTCCACAGAGGAACCAAAACAAGTGGGAATGATTTTCTTCATGATTTAGAGTTCCTGGTGTTATACTCAAATGTATCATAACTGATATAGGTAACCATTAGACCAATAGATCAAGGGTAACTAAGGATTATTATTACAGTTCATCATCCTTATATATTGACATGTTGAAAGTTAACCCTCACGTCACCTCTTCTCACAACACCCTAGCTCCAAATGTACTTCCTGGTTCATGAAACAGGAACAGTCATAGATTTTAGTGGGCATTGGTTCATGTTGCTTTGAATGTAAGACAAATTAATGAATCTTACCACTGAATACTTGCAGTAAATAAAGAACAATTCTATAATGGCCTATTAACCAAAACCGCCTTGTGAACACTAGGGTGGTCTTCCATGTTGCTACAGAGCTTCAAATCAACCTCACAGTAAGAGCAGTGGGAGCAACTACAATATCTTAATAAATAAATATATACATGCATATAGATTTAAATAGTAAACAAAATCTTTGGAAGTTTTGTTTGGGAAAGGTGGAGCTTCACCACCTTTTTAGAAAATAAGGAACTCACTCTGGCAGTTTCCAGGATTGCTTAGGCATTAAAACCATGGCTTTCTTCAGAGGAACTAAGCACAGGAGCACTTCAGATTCAGAAGGTGGAAACTCTCCTCTGCCCATCTAGCCCTAAGCACACCCATGACCCCTGAGAAATTCCTTCTGAATCACTAAGTCTCCCTTGAGTCATTTTAGAAATGGCCTAATCCAAGGAGCGGTTTGGGGGAATATCCAATTTGGGGGGGAATAATATAATTTTTTAAGTAGGAAAACAATGAAAAATCCTAAAATTTTATGCAAATAAAACAAAAGAAGAGGAAAAGAAAAACACTTCTGTTTTTAGGAAAACAGCAAAGCAATGATGAACCACTCCTGCAACAAAAGAGAACTTGGAAAAATGAGGCCAGTGAAAGATGCCTCTTAGCTCAAGGTCAAAATTCTAAGTGTAATGCGGCCAGAGCAATAGTATTGCTGGGTAGGGCATTTGCCTTGCTTGCAGGTCGACCTGGGTTCCCATATGGTCCTGAGTACTGCCAAGGTAATTCATGAGTACAGAGCCAGGAGTAACCCCTGAGCATCTCCAGGTGTAACCCCAAAAGCATAAATAAAAATATTTTTTAAAAAGTCAAGGGGCCGGAGCGATAGCCCAGCCGGGTAGGGCATTTGCCTTGCAGCGGCCGGCCCATGCCGGCCCGGGTTCAATCCCGGCACCCCATATGGTCCCCGAGCACCGCCAGGAGTAATTCCTGAGTGCAGAGCCAGGAGTAACCCCTGAGCATTGCCGGGTGTGACCCAAAAAGCAAAAAAAAAAAAGAAGAAAAAAAAATTCAAGTGTCATTCCCCTAGGCGGCACACCACAGAAAAGTAAATGAGGGGACAAAGACTTCCCTAATTGTAAGGGGGAGACACCTGAAATAAGACATTAGGAAAAAAATCATCTAAATAGGAGTTGTGAGTGCTTCATCATCAAACAAGTGGTTAGGTCATAAACGATATTGAAAGACCAGGAACAGCTTGAGAGAGAATATTTGTTTCTTTCCTTTTTGTATTATGTATAAATGCCTGAATAGTCCTACTCTTTGAACTTATAAATAAATGAATTTAAATTTTTTATAAAGCCCAGTATGAGAAACAAAATGGGGAACAATATGGGTGGACAAGTCAGAGAAGAGAAAGAGGTGACACATAAATAAACCAAAAGATTCTCAACTTCACTCCAAATCAAGGAAAGGCAAAATAAAACAATGACATATCACTCCCTTCCAATTATGTTTGCAAAAATGTTAAAGACATAATATCCAGGGTTGCAAATAAAGTAGAGAGATGGGTACTCTCACACATCTGATGGGAGTGTGAAATGGAACAGTTTTAGAGGACAATTTGGTAATGTCTGTCAAACTGAAAACACAATTCCATTTTAGAACTTTGCCCTACAAATATATTTGCACATGCTTGCAAAGATACAGCTATACAGATATTCATTATAATCTTGTTTGGAATTAAAAACACACAAGGAACAATGATCATCAATCATTGTTTAGATATATTCTCATACAAACATACATAAAGGAGAGCCATGGACCAACATTAAAAACAATGAGAAGTGGAGAGAAATTCAACAACCTGGAATACATGCACTACATACAGGAGGCCTACGTTCAATCGCAATACCACATGGTTCTCCTGGTACCACCAGATGTCACCTCTGATCACTCCAGAAGTAGCTCCTGAATACCACCAGGTGTGGTCCAAAACCAAAATAAAACAAAAAAATGAGGCTGATTTGCACCTATCTGGCAGTTTAGAAGCATATGCAAAAAATGAATAAACCAGTATACAATTTCTATAAAAATTTTAAGAGGTAATATATAGCCTTTTAAGTCTGCCTTGAAACATAGTTCCAGAAACATAGTTAATGCCCAATAAATATTTGAAGTGAGTTACAGTAATGAATGACTGATAAATAAATGTGCACATGAAAATTTTGTTCAAATATTTGATCCCATGGGAGGTCAAATGATCACGTGGCTGCCCACCTACAAGATGGTCAGACTTCTTCGTCAAGACACTAAACAAACAGTTCGAGGCTCTTTGTATTCCTGAAGCAATCAAATGCCATTGGGTTACACTGGCACATGATAGGGTTAAATGGAAATGTAACTGGCAACCGCTTGAGTAAATCAATGAATAACGGGATGTCAAGTGATTAAGTGATTCATATATAAGGTTATCTGACTATATATGGAAGTAAAATCATTTTTGTTTAACATCATATATTAAAAAGTAATTTTATAGGTATATATTTTTCAATAGTAGAAATAGAATACTTACATAAGGTAAATAGTCCTGCTTTTAAGCAATGTTAATATCACTAATAATATTGAAAGATAAAAGAGAGAATGTTTGCAACAGATGTAGTAATAATGTTAGCTACACAAAATATAAAAAGATTATATCAATAAGATAACAATCCCCTCAAAAAGAAAAACAGCAACTGATAGGGACCAAGGAAATAATATAGTGAGTAGGGTGCTTGTCTTCCACATGACTGATTTAATCCCTGGTCCCCAAAACGGTTCCCTAAACCCACCAAGAGTGATCCCTGACTACAGAGCCAGGTGTGAAACATAAACACAGTCAGGTATGGCCCAAAGAATAACAACAAAAGCAAACAATGTTTCAAGCACTTGAATTTGTTTGCTATTATTTCTTTGAGATCAGAAACTATATTAGGAGATAGGACAGCAATGTGTCTATTACCCAAAATAAAAGGCACAAATAACAACAAAAAAACATAAAAAGATGTATAATCTCACATAATCAGAGGAACACAAATTAAAACAAAATAAACAAAACCTTTCTTCATAGCACAGGTTACAGAACGAATTGTTCTATGACTCCATCTTGACAAAGACATGGATAAACACTTTTCTTATTGAGAATGGATATACAGATAAGTATAGAAATTTGAGAAATATTTTAATAAATCTATCACATTTCTAATGCATCATGTTAGACCTATACATTTCATTCATAGAAATCTGTCCTGTGGTACACTTTGCACAATTGCTCCACGATATATGATTCACTAGGTGGACTATTGGGCAGTGTTGGGAATATTCAGCAAAATTTACTGTGTGGACTATTAGAAAATAGATTGATATACCTATAACAGTTTTTAATATATCAATTTGGACCTAGACGTTCCACCTGTAGAAGTGCTGAAGCAAGAATACAGCAGGTAGGCTGCTTGCCTTGCATGAAGCTGACATGAGTTCGCTCCCCTGCACCAAGACAGTCCCCAAGTCTCCCCAGGAGTGATCAAAGAGTGTAAGAGTAAGATCTGAGCCCTATTGGGTGCAACCCAAAAAGAAAACAAGACAGAAAGAAATTCCACTTCTAGAAATATGTCCCATAGAATCCCTTACTGAACATTTTCCCATAGAATCCCTTACAAAATATTCACTAGATGTAACCAAAGGAATGTTGTGAAACAAGGGAGGACAAATGCCAACTGATCTCACACATCTACGGTACAGAGAGAGGGAAATAAAAAAACAATAAGAGAATAGGCAATATCAAATGATAACTGAACCCTGGCACTGGATTACAGAACTGAGATTACCAAATAAAGGAGAAGGGAAAGAGTAGCGGGAACGATGAGTCACTAAAGGCAACATTAGAAAAGGGGTAGAAAGTCTAGACAGGAATGATGAATACACTAAAGGCAAGTTAAGAACATGGGTAGAGAGCAGTGGGCACTTTTTTTTTATTTTTAATTTTTACAATTACAAAGATATACAATTAAAAAGTTCATATTTGGGTTTTGGTCATACAGTGTTCCAGCACCCATCCCGCCACCGGTGCCCATCTCCCACCACCAACGTCCCGGTTCCCTCCCCCTCCCTGCTCCATTGCAGGTTCATTATTTCTTTCCATTTCTCTCTCTTTCTCTTTTCCTTCCCCTCAGACTATGGATTACAGAACATACATTAAAGGGTTGTCATGTGTATCTTTTTGCCTCTATTTAATGCTCAGTTCTAGGTTGGCATTAGTACCCTTGACAATTGTTAGCACACTGTTCCATTTTCTGTCTTACCTAGCCTCTGACTCCCACACGTTTGTGATAATTTCCACCTTTGACCAGACCTCCTGATATATGTTTCACTTGACCTTGGATATTGGTATCTTAATATGTACATATATATTTATGTTATGCAGATAAATGCAGTCATTCTGTGTCTGTCTCTCTCTCCTTCTGGCTAATTTCGCTCAACATAATCTTCTCCATGTCCATCCATTTATAGGCAAATTTTATAACTTCATTTTTCCTAATAGCTGCATAGTATTCCATTGTGTAGATGTACCAAAGCTTCTTTATCCAGTCATCAATTTTCAGGCACTCTGGTTGCTTCCAGATTCTGGCTATTGTGAATAATGCTGCTATGAACATAAAAGTAGGGATGGTGTTTCCGCTGCATATTTTTGGCTTCCCAGAGTAGATTCCCAGGAGTGGTATGGCTGGGTCAAATGGGAGTTCAATTTCTAGTCTTTGGAGGAATGTCCATATTGTTTTCCAGAAAGGCTGTACCAGCCGGCATTCCCACCAACAATGGATGAGTGTCAGCAGTGGGCACTTTGGTGAGGTGTAGTAACTACATCAGAATTACAAATGCTAACAACCATTGAAAATATGTGACAATTATCCATTAAAAAATATTTCCACTAGACAGAGCAAAGATAAGATAACCCTTATGTTACATGCTATAAAAATATAAGGGTTGAGGTGTATACTTGGTATATGGCTGGCTCCAGGATCCCCAGCACCCCATGATACCCCGAGCTTTCCAGCACTGTTGAGAAGTGCTGGAGATGCTCAGGGAATCCCCAGAGTAGAGAACCCACACCCTCAGGCCCTACCATTAAAAACATTGGAATAGTTGGCCTGCAATCGCCAGGAGGGGTCTCCAGGGAGCTAGAATATTCACTAGAAATTTGGTCATTAGCAACCATCTGGAAACAATTGTGTGTATGCATCAACATGCAGAGTTCTCTTTGGAGAACTCTGCCCTTAGAAGCCCTTGTTGGAGTTTTGGGGTGGTGAAGGGAGGAGGAGGAAATAGTACTGTGAAGGAATCCAAGCAGGTGAGGACCATTGTTCATGGAGAGCAGACACCAAGCTAAGACCCAAAATATACCACAGAACTAACCAAGAAAATGCAAGTTCCCCAAACACGTGCGAGAAGGGAGAGAAAGGATGATGAGTAGGGAGAAAAAGACAAGATTAGGCCAGAGAGGACACATTGACCCATTATCATTTAAGACTTGACCTACAGCCTAAAGCTGAAGAATTCAGAAGGCTTGCTGAAGAAGGAACTATAGAATTTCACTTCAAGAAAAGGAGGATAAAGAACTCTTGAGAGGATGTCGTAAGCTGTCTGTTGGCAGCAAAGGTGTGAGAAGGTTTCTGATGTGGGCAGGTGTGGGAGGGTAGCGCCTAGAGGAAATGCTAGGAGATTGCACTTTCTGTGTGAGGGCCAAAAGACATCAGGGGTGTCTCTGAGCCTGCTGGCCTGACCCACAGGTGTGATCTCGGTGTTATTTATGGAGAAAACCTCAGGGAGGAAGAAGTTTGGTGGAGAAAAGCCAGTGTCCATTTGGACTTGATAGCCTGAACATCTGAGGAGTCACGCAAACAGAGATAAACTAGGAAATTAACACTATATTTGCAAATGCACAGGGGAAAATCTCAGGGATTTTAGTCACCTGATAAAGGGATTCTCTCCAGGAAGCGGAACTGGGGGTTCAGAGAGGAAAGCTGACAAGAAAAGAAGCTGTCTTTGACTTCTTACACATTAATAAGGTTTGAAATTGTTACAATGAATATGTATCATCTTGAAATTTAAACCCATAAATTTAAATAAAATAAGGAGATTGAGTGATAGTCATATTTTTCTATTGAGTTTTTCCTTCAAACAAAATCCTTTTTAACATAAAAGTTGTTTATTTAAATATTGTTTTAATTTAGTCATCATGAAATTAGTTATTCATGATTGTTTCAGGCATACAAAGTTTCAACACCGAGTCCAAGTCTGCAGACCCCCTGCAGACCCCAATTTGCTTCACAACAACCAGATTCTAAGAGAGGCAGATTTGGGGGCAGTGTGACCCACTACTGCTGATAGGTCTCATACAGAACATTGCACCACCTTCCAGCATCACCTTCTCCTCCCAGTTGAACACATCCCTGCACCATTAATGTTGCTTCCTCCCTATCCTATGCCCCCACACCCACCAAGTGGCATGTTTCCTACTGAATACCAGTTCTTGTGTTCTCTGTCTCCATTGCCTTTGGGTATTCATTATTCCTCCAATGCAGAATTATATCCCTCATCTGAGAGAGATCATTCTGTGTCGGTCCTCTCTCCCTCTGACTATTGAGCATAATAATCTCCAGGTCTCTCCACGTAGCAGCAAGTTGAATGACTCTCTTTTCTTATGGCCAAGTAATATTCCATTGTGTATATGTACCATAGTTTCTTTATCCAGTCACCTATTCTTGGACACTTGGGTTTGTCTCCAGATTTTGGTTATTTTGGATAGTGCTGAAAGGAACATAGGGCACCAATGTCTGTCTTTTCTCCATTTTATTTTTTGGGCCCTTGAGGTATATTCCAAAAGAGTGGTTGCTGGGTCCAACAGAAGCTCAGTTCCTTGATTTGTTAGGATGTTAGGACTGTCCATACTGACTTCAAACAAAATCTTACTCAGAACAATCTTCCCACAGTCATTCAGCTTTTCCTCTAACACATCCTCCAAGATACCTTATTAACTACAGAAGTGAATGCAACCACACATTTTCCATTCTCCAAGTCTCTCTGTTTCACTCTGTCTGATTATCCTCATAGCTCTCATATCCCAAATCAAAGTTTCTGGGGTTTCCACTTGTCTGTCCTACTAGAATATTATGGTCAGAGGAGCCCCTATACTAACTATCTTCTTCCCAAATAGTGCTGGAATGGAGAACACTGAGCAGCCTCCAATAGGCAGCCAATAAATATTCCTTTGATAAAAATGAGCTCTAAAATATAAAGCTGGGGCCAGAGTGATAGCACAGCGGGTAGGGCGCTTGCCTTGCATGTGGTCGACCGGGTTTGATCCCGGCATCCCATATGGTCCCCGAGCACTGCCAGGAGTAGTCCCTGAGCAAAGAGCCAGAAGTAACCCCTGAGCATCGTCAGGTATGACCCAAAAAAGCAAAATAAATCAATAAACAAAAATAAAATATAATAAAATATAAAGCTGATCTGCTCGATTGAGTTGAGACTAAAGGTTCAGTCTCTGCACTCTCTCAATCCCTTCCCTCTCCCTCTGGCTGCTTTAGGTATAACCTGGGAGCCCCGAAGGTCCTGCAAAAGCAGGGTAAAAACCACAAGATTATGGCAGAGCTGAGGTATTTTCCAGTTGACAGCCTGCAAAGGCCTGCCATGAGCCCTCTTGTTCAGAAGCCTGCCTCCCTGCCTCCAGCAACCCCACTGGAAAGATCCAGACTCAGTTCAAAGCCCACCCATCACCTCCCAACATTTCTCCACATCCCCACTGCCCAGGCCTAGCATGCCAAACGCCTGGGGGGTAGGGTGGGGTGGGGGGTGCTGGTTCTTACTCCAGCCTTCCTGATGGTTCTGAGGCCAGGGGAGTCAGGAGAAAGGAGGCACTCCGTGTGTGCTCTGTTGCTATCTTTATGAGATCTGGGTGACGACAGAGTAGGAAATGCATGTCTGTCTGCCTTGGCTTTGCTGCCACTTTAAGCAGAGGTTTGCAGACATTGCCAAGAACCGTCTTCTGTCCTTTCCGTCCTCACAGGAACCAACCTCAGGCACAGATCTGGCTCCTCCCCAGCCTCAATCTTGGATCAGTTGGATTCAGCCCAGCATCTCCCAGCCAAGGTCCAGCCCAGAGCCAGGAGTCTACAGTGTGCCATGAGCAAGTCCCAGCCATTTTCAGCACCTTGCCACCGGCCAGACTGGTTCCCCTCACTCTCCGGGTCTCTCCTGGCTCCTGGAGGAGCTTGGTTTCCAGCTGGATTGTAGTGGGCACCCAGAGCCGGCTTTCTGCTCAGGGATCCAGCCCAGAGAGGCCCTGAGAAAGGCTCCTGCAGCCCTGAATTCTCCGGGAACACAAGCCAGCCCCTTCTCTAGAGCCCAGCACACGGTGCTCAAGGGCCACCTGCTGGCAGCCAGGGGCATGTGTGACTCGGGGGCACAGCTGCTGAGGCCCAGGGTGGCTGCAGAGACACGCCCTGGCATATGGTCTGCACATGTGTCTGCACACAAACACGAGCACCCCCTGGTCTGGCACACGTGTGCATAGCCACGAGCCCTGCTGGTGCAAGCACGCATGTGTAGACAAGAGCAGCATGCAAGTGTGTGGAGGTAGCAAGGGTCCATGCATGCACCAGGGTGTAACACAGTAAAGGTCATGGAGCCTCCCCAACACATCTCACTTTTGACTACCTCCCAACCATGCAGTAGGGAGGCGGTACTACCGTGCCTCCCTCCTGCTCTCAGGAGGAGCAACCAGGTTTCAGGCGCTCGGCTGAGGGCTCTCACAGGACATCTGCCCTCAAGGCAGGCTCACCTTGCCACAGACCTTTCCTCCCCTCCTGCGCCTCTGCAAAGCCAGAACCCTAATAGCAAGCATAGTGTGGGGTGGCAGCTGCCTCCCTGCCCCATGACCACACAGACCAGCATTTCTTAACCTTTTTCACACTGTGTACCCCCTTTCCGACCTCATTTCCTTCCCTGCCCTTCGCCCATCTGTCTTACCAGTTGATCCCCAAGTCTCGGGTCCCAGCCCCCCCCCATGTCCAACACTTTTTCCTTTTTCACCTATGGCCACCTTGGAATATTCTGGGCTGAAGAACATAGGTGCGGTTAACTGCAAAATGGATCAGATCTTCAAACAGCAGGTGATGCCTTAGGAGTCTGAAGCTATAGCCAGCAGTTCTGAAACGGAGCTTATGGACCAGCGGCCTCAGAAACCCAGGATCAGGGGCGAGACAGTATTTCCTCAGTGTTCCCAGTGTGCAAGATTGCTCTCGCCCTGGGTCATTTTGTCTTTCTTTCCCTGAGAGAGTGTGCTCGTCTTTGGCCGTCCCAGCTGGCTGTCCCATTTTTTCATTCTCTTCCTTGGGAAATAGCCCTCAGATTTGTTTTCCAACTGCCCACCTTCCATTGTTAGTTCTCATCTGAGCCATTAGCAGGCTACACTCTTCTGATGGGTCCTTTACCCGCCTCTACCCAATTTTCCCTCCAAGATTCTGAGAGATATGTTTGAATAACACAAAACTCAATGGGATATTATTTCTTGTTTTGGTTGTTGTTGGTTGGCTTTTTGGGGCCATACTTGGCAGTAGGGCTTACTCCTGGTTCTGTGCTCATGGATCACTCCTGTCAGAGCTCAGAGGACCATAGTGTCAGGGACTGAATCCAGATGCACTGTATGTATGCAAAAATGCCGTACCTGCTCTGTTATCTCTCTGGCCCCAAAACTATACCTTTTTTAAATTTCATTTTAGGGCCATACCCAGCAATACTTAGGACTTACTCCTTACTCTGTGCTCACGAATTACTCCTAGGAGTGCTCAGGGGACCATATGGGGTGCTGATTTGAACAGGTTCATTCGCCACATGCAAGGAAAGCATTCTACCCACTGTACTATCTCTCGGTCCCAAAGCTGAACACATTTATTTATTTATTTATTTATTTAAATTTTTATCATTTCACTGTGAAATAAACAATTACAAAGTTGTTCATGATGGGGTTTCAGTCATACAGTGTTGCAGCACCCGTCCCTCCGCCAGTGCACATCTCCCACCACCAACATCCACAGCTTCCCTCCCCATCCCCATCTCTATGGCAGGTACTTGTCTTCTCTCTCTTTGTAACTTCTTTTGCACATTGTGATTTGCAATACATACACTGAGGTACTATCATGCATATCCCTTCACCTCCTTTCAATACTCAGTTCTAGTTTAGCATTACCATTTTCAACTATTATTGGCAAAACTGATACCTTCTCATTCTTACCTAACCTCTGCCCCACACACACACTTGTGGTAGATTCCAACCATTGACAAGTCCTCCTTCATGTTGTTTTGCCTAGCCTTGGATATTAGTCTCATAATATATATATATACATATATTATATCCCATAAATGAATGCAGTCATTCTATACTGAAAGTTGGACATCTTTAATGGCTTCATTGACTTCTTGTTCTGAGAACTGATCCTAAAATCCTTCTCTGCTTTGTTCCTTCACCCCACACCCCACACCCCGTTCCAATTCCATTTACCACCTCTCCTCCCTTTCACACTGGTTGTTTACAATACCTCACATGGCCCCATCTCAGGACCTTTGTATTTGCTCTTCCTTGGCCCCTACCCTAGCCCAATCCCATCCCCTTGCCTAAGAGACTCTTCTGCCTCTCTCCCTTCAAACATGGACCTCCTGGAGGCCAGCCCAGTCTCCTAGTCCTCTCTCCCTGTTAAATGCTCATAACTCCCTGTAGTGCTCTATCAGAACACACAGCAATGCTGGGAATTGCTTTTTTTGTACTGTGATGTGATTACCTCCATCTGCTCATCCCCAGATCCAAGCTATATGGGGCTAGAAACCATGTCTCTTGCTCTCTCTCTTGTGCCCAAGTTCCGACAAATTGGCCACTGTGGGGATGATGTTCAAACCTGCTCCCTCTGCCTCCAAACAGCACGACCTAATTCAACAAGGCTCTCTGAGCCCCACGGAAAGCAAGAGGCAATGCCAGGAACAAGAACTAATACATTCACAATCGTAGGGTCCCTGACCTCCTAGACCTAGGTCAGGTCCCTGGCCTGAACCATTCTATGCAACTCACCTTTCCATTAGCCCTGGCACTCTTTTGTTTTGTTTCTATTTCTGCAAGGCCTGTTCAATTGTCTGTCTGGCTTGCTGGCTTACTTTTTTTTTTTTGGTCTCCCAAGCAATGCTTTGGGGACACAGGGGACATACCCAGCAACACTCATACATCTGTGCCCAGTTGTTTCTAAGCTAGGGCCTAGCAATGCAGTGCTACTTGGTGCCATCCATGCTGGAAGCCACCAGACCACATCTGGTGGGGTTTGGAGACGCTCCGGAGCTCCACATGTGCAAGGCAAGAAGCCTAGTGGTTGAGGGCAGTCTGTGCCAAACTCTTTATACCCCTTAGATCAGATGGGGTAGGTGGGTTCAGCTGAAGACCCCAGGGGTGAACAATGAGACATTGAAATGCAAACATTCCATAGGGATGGTCTCTTACAAACAACTTTACTCACACTCTACAGACATCTGGATGCTTTGAGATGTGTGTGTGTGTGTGTGGGGGGGTGATATAGGCATTAGAGTTGCTTTTTTGCTTAAATTTAAAAATGGTAACTTACAAAGTTGTTGACAATAGTTTCAGGCATACAATATTCCAACTCCAATCCTGCCACCAGTGTCCACATCCCTCCACCAATGACCCCAGATTCCCCCAATGTTTCTCCTTGACAGACACCATCTGTGTGTAATGATTATAGTTTGTGTCCCTTGCTCACAGAAGTGGAGGCTCACTCTAGGTTTACTAGATACAGATACCTCATGCCTACATCCCAGATGAGTTCGAAGGCACTGAACTTATTATTATTTTACTCCTGTATTACCTCAGGCTCACCTCTTCTTGCCTTCTCACCCTCCACTGCTTCTTTGGCATTTCCTACTTTTCAATTGAATCAGTGCAATAGGCCATTACAAAGCTGTTCATAATTGGGCTTCAGTCATAGAGTGTTCCAGCACCCACCCCTCCACCAGTGCACACTTCCCAACACCAATATGCCCCATTTCCCTCCCACTTCGTCACAACTTGCCTCTACAATAGCACTTTTCTTCTGTATCTCTCTCTGTCTCTCTCTCTCTTTCACACACGCCACACACACCTTCTTCTTTTGCACATTGTGGTTCTCAGTACTAACACTCACGGGTTATCATGTATATCCCTTTGCCTACTTTCAATCCTCAGTTCTAGTCTAGCGTTACTATTTCCAACTATTATTGTCAAACTGATCCCATCTCTTCTTATCTGCCCTCTGTCCCCCCACACACTTGAGATAGATTCCAACCCTTGATCAATAGCATCTTTGTTTCTAGATTCTAAGACCCAGTGCTTTTCCACCTTTAGTAGCGTTCATTCCCTCAATGTATTTTATAGGAGGGAGTTAGAGAATCTGACTAAGGAGGATTAGCCCAGGTTACTGCAGTCTTTTTGGAGAGATAGACATCTTCTCAAGGTACTTGTATCACTGTATCACTGTCTTCCCATTCATCATCGATTTGCTCGAGTGGGCACCAGTAACATCTCCATATGTCCTGTCTCATGCAAGTAGAGCCCAAGGGCACCTGCTTGCTCCAGAAACATAAAAGAGCCTCAAACCATTCCATCAGGTCATGGGAATGAGGTCTAAAATTGTTACTGGTATTTGGCATATCAAATACGACATGGATAGCTTGCCAGGCTCTGCCGTGTGGGTAGCATACTCTTGTAGTCATCTCAAAATCCAGCATTTATTGATGAACAGCGCGCCGCGATAGACTCGTCTGCTGGGTGGAGTTCTGACGAGGGGGAAGTCCGGATGTGTAAAATGGAGGCCCTCATGGAGTGGGGAAGGTCGTCTGGCTTGTTGCAAGGCTCTGCTGGGGTCGCGGGCCAGGGCTAGAATCTGCCATCCCTCCCGGGTGTCTGGTGAGCGGCTGGGCATAGGGAGAGCCAGGGGGCACCTCTGCCCCAGAAATTATATTCCTAAGTGGGAATTCTGATGGATGCAAAAGTGCTTCCCTTAAAATCCTCCCAGACACCCCTGCCTCCATGTTGTCAAGTGGGTAGAAAGTTGGGAAGCTACTCTTGAAATCCTCCACTGAAATGCTTTCGCCAAAGAAAAGGCCAGAGAGATCAAGGCCAACCTACCCCCAACTGTCACTGTCACTGTCTTCCCATTGTTCATCGATTTGCTCAAGCAGGCACTAGTAATGTCCCCATTCACTGGGAATGAGGTCCATTATTGTTACTGTTTTTGGCATATCAAATACACCATGGGTAGCTTGCCAGGCTCTGCCATGGCTCTGGGTTCATCCTAGTCCTTTTCTGAGTCAGACCATTAACCATTCAGGGCCCACAGGGCAGAGCCCTGGGTGTGTATACAAGCCTGTTTCCTGTCTGCCACCTGCCAATGCAGCCAGGCACCGCAGCCACAACTGCAACCTCGAGGGGATAAAAATCACAGCATGGGATACAAATCACAGCCACCATCTGCTGTCATCTACTGTACCAAGCTCTTGTGTGATAAAATAATTCAATTTACCTGCCCGTGAGTTTCCCAAAGTGTATCTTACCTCTGTCTTAAAACTCTAAGAAGGTAGGTTTTGCTTTAATGGAACACTTACCAAGTGTCAGTAACTGTTCTAAAAGCTTTACAAATATCAACTGCTTAACTTCACTAGTCTCCCTAACAAATAGGTAGCATGAAATTAAATCATATTAATGGGGAAACTAGAGTCTAGTAGGGAAATGCTCTTGTTTAACATCACACAGCTTGTTGTTGGTAGAACAAGAATTCAAACCCAAACAGACTGACATCAGAATCTGTGCTCTTCGCTGTTACATTGTGTTCCTTCCCTCCACCCAGCAGACAGAACAGAGTGCAAGCTTAACTCCGTGCCTGGCCTGTTCATTTGTATGCTATTTAGGTTTTAATTCCCAAGGTATTTTCAAATGTCAAGGTATTACATCATGCTTTCAAGGAAGCTGCTAATTCTGATTTAGACTTTGGGCTTAAGATTGCGAGACACCTAAATTCAAATCTTAGCTCGGCCTTTTGCCAAGCTGGGGACCTTGGGCAAGTAACCAGTGTCTGAGCTTCCATTACTTCATCTGTAAAACAGACGGATAAAGCACCTTTATTTTAGAATTGTGGGAAGAATCAAATTAAAATAATGAAAATAAAACTCTTGGCATAGGACTAGGCCCAGGACAAACAATTGGTACAGGTTTATTTATAGTTATTCTTTTCAATGTTCTCATCATCATTTCATCTGTACAGACAGTGCTGCAGAATTTTTTGGGGAAAAAAAACACAAAATGTGGAGACAGAAAAATCTAGACTAAAATACAGCCGTATAATTTTCTCATAATATAGCCATGAATGATTCACATCTAAACTCTTTCTTCACTGGGAATAGAGACAGGAAGAAGTTTACCTCTCCCAGGCATCTTTCAGGACCACACATGCTTATCTGTGTTGAAAGGATTTGATTATTGTTGAGAAACCTACAGATTGGGGATGGCGATGGATACCATCATTTTGAGGGAAAGAAAAGAGCAATGGAGCTTCCTCAAGAAACTGAATATAATGCCACCAAATGACTCAGAAATCCCAGTCTATGAATCTGTGTGAAGAATACAAAATAAAGAACAGGAAAAGTTATATCACTCTAATATTTATGGTAGCCCTATTTACAATAGTTAAGCTATAGAAGCAATAAAATTGAGGGTCAATGATTACTGGATAAATATATGGCATTCCTCTACAATGTAGAAATTATAGAATGGTATAAAGAAAATGGGATGTTTTTTCATTTGCAACAAAATGGAAAGAACCAGCCGGAACTGTGTAAAGTAAAAAAATCAGAAGGAAACATGTTAGAAAATAAAATATAAGTTTTGGGTAATTTGGATCATGTGTGTACTACAAGGATATTAATTAGATATCAAAGCAAAAGAAAAAGGGGCATTGATAATACAACTAAGGTTATATGAAGAGAAGAGAGCGGGAAAGGGAGAGGGAGAGAGATAAGGACAAGTGTAAAGGCTATGGGGATTGAGAGAGAGAGAGAATCACTCACCCATTCAGTTAAAATGAAGATTATACCATAAAGGAAATTAATATAAAAGCTAAAAACTGAACTAATATCAGTCACCAACTTAAAAACACACACACACACACACACACACACACAAACACACACACCTTGGTTATCACTTGTATTACATAAATCTGACCATCAGAATGGGTTGAAGAGTGACCCACAAAATATGTGCATACCTGGAGCAAAACAATAGTACAGCAGACAGGAATTTGCCTTGCATGTGGCTGACCCAGGCTCAATCCATGGTATCCCATATATGGTCCCCTGAACAGCACTGCCAGAAGTAATTCCTGAGTACAGAGCCAGGGTAACCCCTGAGCATCACCGGTGTAACCCAAAAAAAAAAAAAATTTCATACAGTCTAACTCCCAGAACGTGTGAAGTGACCTTACTTAGAAAAGAGGCTATATATATATATATATATATATATATATATATATATATATATGTATGTATGTATGTATATAGTATGATACCAATATCCAATGCTATGCAAAACCTGGATCAGGAGGTCTTGTCAGTGGGTGGAGGATGGAATCTACCACAAGTGTGTGAGAGTCAGAGGTTACTTAAGACAGAGAAAGGAACAGTGTGCTAATAATCATTGGAAATGATAATACCAGCCTAGAACTGAGCACTGAATGTAGGCAAGGGATATACATGATTACCTCTAAATATATGTATTGCAAGCCACAATGTGTAAGAGAGAGGGTGAGAGAGAGGAGAAGGAAGAGAGAGAGAGAAAAAGAGAGAGAGAGAAGAGAGAGAGAGAATAAGCAAGGTGCCTGTCATGAGGCAGGCTGAGGGAGGTGACAGGGAATCATGGGACACTGGTGGTGGGAAATGGGCACTGGTGGAGGGATGGGTGCTGGAACACCATATGACTGAAACCCAAACATGAA